>MJUU01058871.1:43137-58420 GCA_002080025.1 Modiolus philippinarum | reverse complement strand
GCATCCAAACACAATTAATACTAGTTATTATTATTATTTTCCTAGAAACATTTTGTCCACGCGAGTTCTCAGAGTTGCCTGAACAGAACTACTTGATACTTGGCACAAAGTTGGAACACCATGTGAAGTTATGCATGACGGTGAAAAAATTTTCAAAATGGCCGCCATTTCCAAGATGGCCGCCATTTTACGTCAAAATTTCAACTTTGTCGGATTTCAACGAAAATTGATTTCTAGGTAGATTTTGACGCTGCGAACAAGATGGGAGCATCGAATTGGCTGCCGGGGCGACATCAGCTATTGCTTGCAATTGCAAATCTAGTTATCCTTATGTTTGTATTTGTAGTTCATATTGTTTCAATATCTATTTGTGTTCATAGTTAATGTCAGTTGATAGTCATAGCTGACGTTATGCTTCCGCTTTTAGTATTTCAGTTCACATTAGTTTTCATATTATTTTCAGTATCAATTTGTTTTCATAGTATCACTTGATGTTTATTTCCATTTGTTGTTAACATTCATATCAAAGTGCTTCCATATTGTTATCTTCATTCATGGGTCATAGATAAATTTATGTTCATATCAATGTCAATGATGTTTGTGTCAGTTCATAGTCATAGTTTCATTATGTGTTTTCAATGAATTATGATATCAGTATGAGTAGGGTAACATTCATTATTAGAATCGTTCCAGAATATACAAAGGTTACAGATTGTGTTAGCATTAGTTACAGTTAGGATCAAGGGTTATGGTTACTGTTATATACATAAGGATTAGGGTATTTGTTATATACCAAAGTTTTAGTGTAATATACATAAGGGTTAGGGTTATATACATAAGGGATAGGATAACTGTTATACATAAGGGTTAGGGTTACTGTTATATACATAAGGGATACTGTTATTACACAAGTGTTAGGGTTACTGTTATATACATAAAGGTAACTGTTGTATACATAAGTGTTAGGGTTACTGTCATGTATTTAGATTAAGGTTATGACTATTGCTATATACATCAGTGGTATTGTTACTGTTATAGGGTTAGGGTTAATGTTTGAAGTGAAGGTTAGGGTTACTGTTCTATATATAAGGGTTAGGGTTTCTGTTATACAATAGCGTTAGGGTTATATACGTAAAGGTTAGTGTATTTACACAAGGGTTAGTGTTATTACATAAGTGTTAAGGTTAGAGTTATATAAAGAGGGTTAGGGTTATGCATAAGGGTTAATGTTATAAACATTGGGGTTATGGTTACTGTTATATACATTAGCGTTATTGTTATATACATAATTGTTACTGTTACATGCCAAAGGGTTAGTGTTATATGCATAAGGGTTATGGTTATAAACAATAAGTTAAGAATTACTGTTATATAAGGTTAGGGTTATATGCATAAGGGTTATGGTTATAAACAATAAGTTAAGAATTACTGTTATATACACAAGGGTTAGGGTTATCTACATAAGGGTTAGTGTAGTGTTATATGTATAAGGGTTGGGCTATATACATAAGAGTTACTGGTTAGGTTATCATTAATTAATAAATAAAAATGATTTTCAAGTTTAAGATCAGTATTATTTAAATCATTTGGATTCGGATTACACATATCTTAATGATTAGTGATTAGGTTATAATCATCGATGTTCATGTTAGGGTTAATATAAGGTTAAATTGGGTTAAAGTAGTTCAGGTTGGAAAAAATAAATCATAAAGTTGTCTAATAATTAGCCAAAATGGAAATAAAATAAAATAAAATAAATAAATAAATAAATAAAATAATCATGAAAAATCAATAGAAGAAAAAAAAATTATAAAAATTAATAAATGACATAAATAATTTAAATATTAGTAATAATAATAATAGTTAATAAATAAAAATAAATTAAAAATGAAATAAAATAATAATAAAAGTAATAATAAACATAATTAATAAAATAAATAAAATATTAATTTAAAATATCAATAAATTAACTAACAGATAATGAAAATGATAATAAAATAATAAAAAAATAATAAAAATAAAAAAAATAGTAAATTAAAATGAAATGAAAAAAAATCAAATAATAAAATGAATAAATAATAATAATGAAAATAATAATTGAATAATAATAAAAGAGATAGAATAATATCATAAATAAATATAACAATAATGAAAAATAATTAAATAAATGAAATAAATAAAAATAATTATAGAGTAATAAAATGAAGAATAATGAAAAACTAACATTAAAAAAAAAGTTAAATGAATTAATAATAAATAATTAATTAAGAATATATGTAAACTAAATAATCTAAATGATAAAAAGTAAGTAAATAAAATAAATGAATAATAATATAATAAATAAAATGATAAATAATAATAAAAATAAAAGTTGTCATAGCAACTTAGATTAGGGCTAGAAGTTAGATTAAAGAGGGAATAACATGAGAATATTAGAAATAATATTTGAAAATAAATAATAAATGAATATAGAGTTGTCATAAGAACTTTGGTTAGAGATAAAAGGGAGGTAACTCCAGTTATTTGAAAATAGAAAGAAATTATGGAGGTATAGAACAAAAATGCAAAAAAAAAAATAGCTAGGGTTAGTCGTGAACAAAAACAACATTACTGATCTAACAATACAAAAGTTAGGGTTAGTACCAGGATAAGTGTAAGGTTAGGGTTAGTACAAGGATAAGTGCAAGGTTAGGGTTAGGATAAAGACGAGACCAGTGGATATGGACAGAAGTAGGGCGAGACCAAAGTAGAAAGTAAAGTAGAAGGCGAGACCTAGGAAAGTACCTTGGATAGAGGTAGGATGAGACCAGTGACAACACTATGCACTAGAGAAGTCAAAGCCAAAGGCGAGGCACTCAGGACGAGGTCAAAGGTCAATGAAACACTATAACAAAAAGGTTCAGTCAATGAGTTCTAGAGACAATGGTGAAGGTGTAATTAAAAATAGATTAGGGTTAGGGTAAAAGCAAGGTCAAAGCTGGGATAAAGACGAGACCAGTAGGCAAAACCAGTGACAACACTATGGACTAGTGAAGTCAAAGCCAAATGCGAGGCACTCAAGACGAGGTCAAAGGTCAATGAAACACTATAACAAAAGTGTTAAGTCACTGAATTGTAGAGACAATGGTTATGGTGTAGTAAAAATTAGATTATGGTTAGGGTAAAAGCGAGGCCAAAGCTGGAATAAAGACGAGACCTACGGGACCAGGCCGAAGGTCAATGACACACTTAGCACCTCGTCAATAACGATTGCAGCGCCCTCTATGGGGGTCAAAGGTCAAATACACTAACTAATTTGCATATTTTTGGGAAAATTAGGGGAAAATGAAAATATTTTACAAAGAATGTACTATTGGGCTCCTCGTCAAAAGTGTTCTAGGGTTACCCACTATACTACTCTTGTTATATATTTTAGGTCCATGACATTTAGTGTAATAAGGTATGACTTTAAAGATTTTGTCTTATGTACATTTACTAAATATCCTGTTAGTGTATATGCAGAACTATCTACATGAATATGGTTTTGTTTTGTTTCGCCTGCTGCAAAACTTGCTAAAAGTGAATCATAGATGTTCTTTTTAACCTCCCTAGCAGAAAACCGGTGGCATTTTTTTGTTTGTTTCATAACTTCACTACTTGCACACTTTATTTCAGATGGTATACTGAAAACAAACTTTCAAAATTGCACAGTTGTCATTCGTAAGTTACAGCTAAAGCCTTCACAAAAACTGTTGCACATTTAATGGTCCATTACTAATGAAGTGATTAAGCTGAATTACAAGGTATAAATAGTAAAAGCGCCACAATAAAAGGCAAAAATACAAAATATCTTAATAAAAACCGACTAAAAATAAAAAATGAAAAGACACAGATGAATGTCAAACTTTTTTGCCATACGACCTGCAACTTCAACTGTTAGGAAACTGTTTTTTTCTTTTGTATATTTTGTCCTTTTACCTTTTATTTGTAGCATACTTTACCAATTACAATTGTTTAGGAATGAATTGTTGAATGTAAAACTATTTTGTAAATGTTTTAGTAGTTAATCAAAAAACGGGAAACAGATAACCCACTGACGTATTACCGACATTAACTCTAAAAATCTTGCTCAATACTCAATACTGTACTTAATAAGAAATGAAAATATAAGTATTTGTAATCGGTGCTATGAAAATGGGTTATTCCAATAAAGGAATAAGATAAAACAGTTCCTTAACATTCATGCTAAGGGTGACACTACCGAGAAAACGACACCTTAGAACTAATTATTTCTGGATTGATATATAATTTATCCACTTTGTGTATATTTAGTATTTTCCAGTTTGACATATGTTATTAGATCTTGTCACTAATTGTTCAGTTAAATGTATTTGTGATATTTTCAACAGATTAAATTTCATTTTTTTTTCGTGTTCTTATGGATGTTGTATGTATTCAATGATATCATTCTCTTTTTAGACTAAAGGTTGAGTTCTCGCTTCATGCATATGTTGTTCATGTTATAGTTATATGTATTTCTATATTCTGATTTCTTTCATTCTTCGTCTAAATATGATCTCGTTACATTAAAGTAGATGTCACCTCAAGTATGACAAGTTGACTCAGCATGATTGGTCGACACAATCCAAACCAAATAAGTCGTTACGTAAATGCTTTTTTCTTTCTTTTTGTCTCGGCTATGACAAAAGGCAAAACATGGCGACCATAGATTCCAATTTTTTTTTTCTGAACTGCAATAACTTTCTGAACTCAATATTGATCAGTACAACTTCATTATTCGGAAGCTTTTTTTTTTTTTTTTTTTTTTTTTTTTTTTACTATATTTCAGCACCTACATGCTATGTTTATTTAGTAGTTACATCTTTAGATGTAAGCAACGTCCATACCAGAATTATGTCACCACCTCATCAACATATTTGGCTAAATTTTCACTTTTTGGTCCATATACCAAAAAAATTTTAACATAATCGGAACTAAGAAAATTTAATTTTGATGTGCGATTAATTGTTGTCTATAGATGGACAATAAGCTTTCGAAGTTTTACTCCGTTTCCACTTTTGGTAACTTCCTGAAACTGTGTTAGACTAAACATTTTTTGAAATTTTTTTCATACAACTTTTGCAACGCCAGCTTCGACATGCTCTAGTCTGCTGATTAAACACTGTCACACTACGGAAGAATTCATGTATTATAGTAGGCTTTGGAAGTATCAGTCAGAAGTCATTGTACGTGTATAACCTTCAGGTAATCTTAACTAAAAGCCAGGTTACAGGATTCATGCAGAATATCCTGACCTGTTACCTTAAGAATATAAGTAACGTCTTTTTTGTTAGGGCTGTAAGCGTGGTCTGATATTTAGTATGCATTTTAATTGCTATTAGTGGACATTCGAACAACTTTGTATCATTAAAATGAGTGACACAAAAAATTTACAGGGTAGTCAATGGTATTATTTTTAGTATTTTGTCAAAGCTGTGATGACAACTACTGTTTAATTTCTTGCATCGGTGGTGTCGTCGCTGTCGGCGTATGTAAGCAGGATAACTTTGGTTCTACCGGTAGGATCATTTTTAAATTATGGCCGGTAATATTGGCGTAAACCGAAGTTTTACTTTCGAATCGCCTCCCATTTAGAATAAGTGGCAAAATGGGGATTAGATTTAAATGTAAAATCTTTATTATTTTTTTTAAAATTTGATGGGGTCTCTTTCATTTTGTTCTTTAGTAAATTTCCACAGGATGATATGTCATTTATTGTTTACGATTTTAGTCGGGTCCATTGGGGGATGTCAAAAATTTCAATTTTGTTATTTAACTCCGATTTTGATGCACTTTTAAATTTATTCTTTGTGAAAAAGGAACAAATTAATATGGCATTATACAATAAAATTATTATACCTATTATTATTTGTATCTTTAAGGGACCAAAATAACAGATGTACACTGTGTAAAAGGTAACACAAATTTAGAAATTAATTCCAGTACCAATCTTTTTTTATAAGCATGGCTTTAGTTTTTCGAAAATCGACAAGAAAAACCCAAATTGTTGTATAACTTCCTATAGATATGTAAAGATATCTGAATCTAGAATATGAATTTTTGTTCTAAAATTAGAATTGGATGCCACATGTAACATATTCCAATATCCACTACATATAAGTCGAAAACAAGATTCTTTTTTTTTTATGTTTTAGATATATGTTTAATTCAAAACTTGGACATTTTTAATTAAATAGACCTACGGATTATAGACCAAAAGCGTACCTTAGTATAAAATGACTCATACATTTAAATAATAGTAGTTAAAACAGATAAACAACTAAATACCGAAGTTACTGTGAATTTATTTTCTGCATATGCACATTTCGACAACTTATGGCTCTTCAGTGCATATAAAATCTAAACGTTTGGAAGATCATAAAATCAAATATGTTACAAGATAAAACTTTTACGGAAACTTTTCATAAATGAAAAATTTTGATTTTTTAAAACCATTCCTTTGATGTGAGTAAACGGTAAAACAAATTTCTAAAAAAAAATCTCGCATGAGGTATTAAATTGAATTTTATTTGTGATATTTGCTCTAAATTACTGACATATCGAAAATTGTTTGATAGTACAAAATCAAGTCAATGATATTTATTGTATGAGATATATAAATATATTGTTAAACCCTGTATCTGACAAGTTTCTTTTAAAACATTGCTTCAATTCAAACAATTCCTACTTTCGTTTTTTACAACTTCTAATCTTGCTGTTGGCCAAATTGCAGTGCTATGTTGTTACAACAGCAGTAAAATGCCGAATGAACAAGCGAAGTGATGATTACAAAACTCGAAGTCAAAAGACATGGCAAAAACGGCAACAGAGAAAAACAAAGACACTATTGTAAGACAAGGAAATCTCAAGGAACTGGTGTGTCTCAAAAGTGAGAAAAAACAAGGACTTGAGACATCCACAATGCACGGAAATAAAAAGACGACACTAAGAACTAAGGCACTCATAGTGTGAACTCCCATGAAAACCGGGAGTAACATCAGGTGCTCCGGAAGGGTAAGCATAATTGGATAATAACATAATTACCGAACAGAGATGTCAAGAGCCGAAGTCCATGAGACCAAAAGACAATCGGGTAAAAAGCACTTGAATGATCCTGACTTGGTACAGGCATTTCAAAGAAATGACGGGTTATATCAGTTTTATAGCCCGCCATACCTTCCCTTCTGTTGCAGCAGTGTCGATGTAAACTTAACAGCAATTTCCATTGAAAGGTCGTAGAAAGTTAAAAGAAGTGATGTAAAAAGAGAATCTTGAATCAGAGTTCGGACCGAAACATCAATTTTTTTCTCTATGGACTGATTTCTGTTAAAGAACTTTTTAAATGATCGTATGAGGCCAAATCTTTTGAAACATTGATTAATAAGGCGGTCACGAGGGTAACTATGTCTAATCAGAAAGTCTGTATAATTTGTCCTAGCTTTGGCGTAACGAATCAACTGTGAAACACATACTCCGTAGCAGAAAAGCTGGAATATTACTGTCCCTGTTAATATAATTGATAAGACGTTCTAGGCCAAAAAGTAAGTTACCGCCATATCAAGCCCCTTACAAAATGGGACAAACCATTAGAGCACAAAAATTTGGCACACTCATGATTTGACAGAATTTTCTGCAAATCCGCAAATCGTAATTTTGAAATAAAAGAATAAAAAGGTAGGGCCACCGGATCAGGAAAAAGGGATATTTCCATAAATTGTGTAAAATATCAAACCGCGGGAAGGAAATTGCGCGCTAATATGTCAAATTTTGAAACATTTTTGGTGATGTAAAACGTCTTGTCCATTGCATTAGTAAAAAATAAGTATCTATGAATATAAATTTTCATAAAAGGATCGTAAAAAGTCTTTTAATTCCAAACAAATGAAGCCGATAGCTGAAAGAAACAAAATTTTGTTATACGATCACCTTATATTTGGTTTGAACATAGACTTATTATAATAAGTCTATGGTTTGAACATCGTATAATTTCATATACTGTATACCGGTATCTGATGAAACTGAAAAAAAAATATTTGTGCATTGGCAGTCAGTGTGTATAGATACAGTATAAGTTTCTCAAGTGCTGTCCATAAGAAATTGTCAGAATTTTATTATTCCTTGTAACTGAGCCCGCTGCTGAATACATTCTAGAGTTGACATAGTATCTGTACAACTTTTAGTCCTAGAGAGAAATAGAAAAACACAAAACATGCCCAAAAATGTAAAAATACCAGTTTTAAAATTGTAAATTCGTTCAATAAATAAATATAGTAACCCTTGAGAAGCGGGTCGTGTCAAATTCACAGGCTTTCGGCTTGGCTGGGACTAATATTAGTCCCAGGGCCCGGGTGGTAACAAAACACGCGGTCCGGTATCGCGAAATTTTGTATTCTTGGAGTTTAAAACCATCCCAGGAATTCGAGAAATATAATTCTTTCAAGATTTCAAGATTCGAAGATCAGAGTTAAGTGATTATTTTTTGTTATAACCATTCGGGATTTCAGAATAGAGACAATTTTTTATGTATAGTGCACTACGTTTTTGCTTTATCCTTTGGGTTTTAATTCATAAAATTGTTCATCGCCGATATTATACAAATGTCAAACAAGACACACTTTTGTCGGGCAACGGATGACGGTGATTGTAAGAACACTTTGCCAGTTTTTTAAATGTTTGTTGACAATCCCGCATCCATGGCCAGAATAAACATGGATGTAGCGTTGCTCGACATCTAGCAATGAATTCCGCTCAAACCGGTGCTAGGGGACGTCTTGAACTTACTATGAGGTATGGAGAAGGCCTCATGGTGACTTCAAGATAAAGAACAACAATAAAAGCGTTGTTCCATTGCTTTTTACCATATATTTGTAGAGACATTGTCTCAAGTGCATTTACTCCATATCCCTTCATTGGTTACACCGTTGCGTATTGAGTTCATATTGCAAATAGTATGGCATAAAGATTAGTTATACCTTTTTTTCAAATGTGGCTTTTTCAAATTATATTACTACTTTAGTTTGGCTGCCCATATTACATAAATTAGAATAATACAAGAGGGGTTAATTCATGGAAAAATGTATGACGACAAACGACAGTATTTTTTGTCCGTACATACGTCGAATGTGCAGTTTATGCAATTTACTACTTTTTTACAACACCATTTAAGGGGCAATAAAAAAAGATTTCTTTGATAAATAATATGCTTTTTCCGTTGACAGCTAAATTAAAGAATCAATATGCAAGTTTTATAAAATCACATTTTTTTTCTCATTTGTTTGTTTGTCTGTATACAATAGATATACTGAACAATGTGTAACTACTCTTTCAAACAAAATAGGCGGAGTTCGTGTTTCAGAATATTGCTCTTTTTATATTTGATAAAGTCTGCAACAAAATGAGAACAAACATCCTCTACATATATAACAGTAATGCAAATACAATTAGTGGTGCCTTCTTTTAGATTCTAAGTTGACGAACCCCTCGACTTCAAGAGAGCCAACTCAAATAACTTCATATAACAAAGACGACACGCAGCACCCAATGCGCATAAACAATACAGGGATTTATCTTTAATTATTGTCAACAATTCATTGCCAACCAAAAGTTTGCACATGTGAACATTTCGATGGTCTGACATCACAGCGAATAAGCCTGTTCAGTGTTTTGAATTTTAAAGTGTGAATCCACGTTTTTTCAAAATTATAGTGGCGTACATTTTTTTTATTAAGAAGATATTTGCAGTTAAAAGTTTACCGTAGTGCAGTTACGGGTATCGCCATCTTGGACTGGAAGTGACAAAATATTGATACAAATAAAATATATTTGTATCACTAACAATTACTGAGAAGACACGATTTAGAAAAAGGGGTAATCCTTGGTATGACTAAGAACCGGATAAATTTTCAAACTGGACTCATCAATAAATATGCAAATCATTGAGCATGGCGTACAGGCTTAAAATTTCGTCTTAATGATGAATATATCTGATATTTAATAAAATTCTACATTATCGATATTTTTCATTCTTGTCGAATTTCAAGTTGCACATGTTTTGCCTCATGTTATCCAAATAAGAAAATGCTATCCTCCTGTCTAAAGCTAACTAAAAACGGACACGTATTCACCTTTTAAACTGGAATGATATTATCCAGTTTATCAAATTTTTCGACGATTTCTTAAAATGTCTCCATATTCAGTAAAAAACTCAAAATTTTTAGTTATTTCTTTTTTACAATAATTCATTTGGTTATGCAGTTTACAGTGCACATTTGCGTGCTGCAGTAGTAAGCAAAAATAAAAATCACTATGGTCTTCTTGCTAATATATTAAATAAATTAAAAAACGGTGAAAAAGTAGCCTTGGATACAGGTGTTAAGGAACAATTACATGATTTTTGTTTATTGGCACAATCAACTCACATATCACTTGTTTGCAAGGTAGGCCGGGTCATAAATCACCTTCTGGACACAGAGGAATTTGTAATGCATAAATTGTCAATATCAGTAACTTCACCCGAGTTCAGAGATTTTGAATAAAAACAATTTCAAAAAAAAAAAAAAAACAACAAAATAACAAAATAATTGCAAAAACAAAACAAAAACAAGAACAAAAACAAAATACAAAAAGTTTATCTATAAAAAAAATAATGCTATCAATATTCATATACTTTATCAATATCAGCGTGGCGCAATGTACGATCGAATATAGAAGCCCCTGTTTGCAATAGAATAAATTTGTACAAAAGGACGCATTTCAATTGGGCGGATTTTCAAATTTTTAGTATTTTCAATTGGGCGTTTTTTTAGTTTTGCAATAGGGCGGAGAGGCTTTACAAGTAAAACGGGAATTGAAACAAAGTAAATTTAAAAAAAAGAAAGAAGTATCAAAAAACATTTTATCCTTTGCTCGCTATTTGAGAGTTTCGTCCAATCATCTTCATGCCTTTTGTCATTTTTTAACGTCCCTGGTGCTCTATGGCTTTTTTTTCGTATGACCCCAATCTACTTTTTTGAAATTATATATGGATATCTGAACGAAGTACAACCTATACATGTAATCACTTGGTTAAATATCAAAAAGGAAAGACATAACAACGACAGAAACAGACAAATTTAACATGCATGTGTAAGATGTAGTAAAGATATGTCCCATTCATATGATAATTTTTGAACTTCAATAGGCCATATCCGAGTTCTGGTATTTAGATTTACCAGCTATTGTTTGTCCGCCCTACGTCACAAACATGTCCGCCCCATGTGACCAGTTTAATGACGTTGTATGCTTTGTGACGTGACGTTTTCTATACTGTGACGTGTTGAAAAGTGGTCCGGTAAATCCTGATACCACAACTTGGATATGGTCTATTCTGAAAAAAAAATACGAAAAACAGCAAAAATATCAAATTACTGGAAAAAATCAAATGAAACTCGGAATGGATATAATCACAATGACCTAGTGTTCTGCCTTGCTAAGTGTGCGTTTGGTTTTTAAACAATTGTTTCATTTAAAAATTTTACAGGCATATTACACGTAATCCGCCTTCTTGAAAATGATAAAATCCGTCCAGTTGCAAATTATTTTCTGCTCAATTGAAAAACTATTTCCGCCCAAATAAAATACAAATCCGCCCAATTGCAAAACTACCTGTACAAAAATATGACAATGTTGGGTTGGCCATAATTCACATTATACATTGTCCAGTTACTCTTGAAAAAGAAAAAGACAAAAGTATATCATACATTCAAAAAGACGATAGGGAAAAGAAGTGAGTTCGGTAATTGCATAACTTCGGTAAATTTCGTAAGAGTTTTGTCGGACTGTATTCAAATGATTTCGACATATTTCCAAACAGTAAAGACCAGCATGGGGTTGGGGGTATGGCGAGACTTGGATGGTCCTTCTGATTGAATCTTATAAACATAATGCCCTTGGATGAAGGTGAAAGGGTAGATAAACACACGAGGTAAAAATTATCACCCGCGACAACGTCGAGGGTGATAATTTTTCACCGAGTGTGTTAATCGAACTAACACCTTCATCCAAGGGCATTATGATTTTTATTATCTGAATGCTTAATTTACACAATAAGTCCTCGATGTACGTTATGTCTGAAAATAATAATAATAATAATATTTTAATTTATGCAACATCAAAACACAAATAGTCAGTACTGTTTTACTGTTGTATCGAACTGTAGCAAAATCGCTTTTACTACAATTAAATTTGTTACAAGATCCTTTTTCATATGATTAGATCACTTTTATTTTATCACTGAATGCATTTATAACTAAAACAGCTTTAATTATTGTTGTCAACAACAAAAGTGAAGAGAAAATAAGAATCTGTATACATCGATGACGTCATCGATCGGAGCGGGTGTTAATTTAGACATTAACACATGTTGCTAACGATTAACACATGTTGCTAAGGATGGGCGTGGCTAATGAGACTTTACTGAAAATTAACAAATGCCGGTTATCCAATGAAATAACCGGATAATGTAAGACATTTGCATAAAGTATAATAAATACTATTATTAGTTTCGTTAAGATTTTGAGCCGCAATTGCCTTGAACACACTGAATAATTCCCTTTTCTAGAGTTTTGTTCCGAAAGCGGGTACTTCATTGTTTGGATTTTTTTTCTTTTTGCTAATATGCCTGACGGAAATTGGGCTTTTTTGTTTAAAATGACTAAACATTATATTTATCTGAATATGTGTCAGAAAGTTCACATAACAGAGAAAGAAGTGTTTGTAACTTGCCACGGCCTTACCAAAAGGATATGACAGGTCCCACATTGAAAACGGGTAGGATATGAGGGACATCAAGTTTACCTGTTCCAACTTCTTTAGGCGACTAATAAAATGAGAATTTTTTTAATGTTAACAAAAATGCAACTTCTTAACATCTCATTCAGTGAAACTTCTTTTTTTTCAAAGCTTTATAGGTGGAATTATTTGTACATATATTTTTTTATCAACACAACACCCAACTTTGTATAATATTTGCAAGTATATGGTTTCACATATTAATGTGCCAAGTACAAGTTGCATACCTTTGAAAAAGATGTGTATTCAGAGTAAACTGCAACATCCGATATCTTTCCAAGTACAAGAATTCAAACACTAATTCTATACAGATAAGATAATAATTGACGCATAATTTTATTTTATTTTATAATTTTTTGTTTTTTTGTTTTTTTTTTGTTTTTTTTTTTGTTTTTTTGTTTGTTTTTTTTGTTTGTTTTTTTTCTATTTCTATAATGATTTTTGGGGGTTTCTTTTGTATTTTTTTTTGTTCTCTTTTATTGTATTTTTATAAAAAATTTCAGAGTGTAAATGCACTGGAAGATGCTCATGTATCTTGTAATACCCGAATATACATAGATGCGACAATCATCCGGGGCATCCAGTGGGGATAATTGTCAACAGTTATTTAATTAATACGAAACATTCAGAAGGGAGACGGCATCCTTACTTCTTTCCATAAATACACATAGTGAGACAGAAAAAGAATATATGAACCAGAAAATGGACACAATTTATATATATATATTTTTTTTATCATTTAGTTTTCTTTGAAGTATAAGTACACAGAAAGAATATTTTCGTGTTTGTTGGAAGTAGAAACATGCATGTCTACACGGGCTTCCACACGAATCAACCTCTCTACACTTTCATTCTCAAAATCATGAATACACGTACAAGATTAAAAACTGGTCAATGGTTAATAGGTGACCCGACAATTGAAGAAAGTGTAAATTGGCCAATTCACAGAATGGTAATAAAATAGGTAAACGATATTCTAAATATCAAAAAGTGACGGCATCTTCTTCTTCTTTTGTCAGTATAATCCGGCACTACTTTGGTGCACCTATCTATGCGATAGTCACAGTAAACACTAAAATAAACAGTTCTAAAATCTAAAAAATATCAAGGAGGCTTCGACACCTCTGCGTTGCCTTTGATTATATACAGTCTTCCACAATGCAGCGAATAACATAACTTCCTGCTATAGTTGTCAAGAGTGTCAATAATATCTGCTTTACCCTTCAAGACATCCATTCTTGTTAAAATTGCTGGTTCCAAAATTACATATGTAAAAAAATCTAAATTGTTGACAAGTAAAGTCCAGACTTGACAGTTCAGATCAATAATAATGTGTTTAATATGAGATAGAAATTCTTTTCTGTACTCAAACAAGGAGCTACATCTAAATAGGAAATGTTGAATATCTTCGGATTCCTTACGACATAATAGGCAGGTTGCGTCTACTTGGTATTGATTATATTTATCCTTATGTTTGACTGAAATATATAGGTTCCTGATAAAAGTCTAGCTTTAATTCCACCTCTTCTTACATCTTTGATATTGTTAGCAACGGAGACCCAGAGTGGATGGACTTTTCCAATGCTGAGGTTTTGAACATCACAGTATGTTAAAGTTGATTTACCCTGGCCATCAAGTACAAGTTTTTGATTCCAATGACTATCAACTGCTTTCTTGACTTCGTTTTTAGCTCACCTGGCTATGCCAGGGTGAGCTTTTGCCATCACTTGGCGTCCGGCGTCCTTCGTCCGTCCGTCCGTCCATCCGTCCGTCGTAAACTTTTCATTCAAAGATCTTCTCTTCTGAAACCACTGGGCCAATTGGAACCAAACTTGGTCACAATAGTCCTTGGGTGGTCCCCTTCAAAAAAGGTATCCGGCATGTCCGTACCTAATTCAAGATGGCCGCCAGCGGGGAACATAGTTTTAACATTGGACCCTATGGAAAAGACATTCAAAGATCTTCTTCTCAGAAACTACCAGTCCAATTTTAACCAAACTTAGACACAATGGTCCTTAGATGGTCCCTTCCAAAAAAGGTATCCGACAGGTCCGTATCTAATCCAAGATGGCCGCCAGCGGGGAACATAGTTTTAACATTGGACCCTATGGAAATTACATTCAAAGATCTTCTTCTCAGAAACTACCGGTCCAATTATAACCAAACTTAGTAACAATGGTCCTTAGATGGTCCCTTCCAAAAAAGGTATCCGGCAAGTCCGTACCTAATCCAAGATGGCCGCCACCGGGGAACATAGTTTAAATATTGTATCCTATGGAAATTACATTGAAAGAGCTTCTTCTCAGAAACTACCAGTTCAATTATAACCAAACTTAGTCACAATGGTCCTTAGATGGTCCCTTCCAAAAAAGGTATCCGGCAAGTTCGTACCTAATCCAAGATGGCCGCCAGCGGG
>MJUU01058871.1:27056-37365 GCA_002080025.1 Modiolus philippinarum | reverse complement strand
GCTCTGACGCCTAAGAAAACACCAAAGGCACCTAGTAGCAGCTCATCGTCCCACAACAGTAAATACAAATCACAAGGTGGGACGTCTACACGTACAGACGCTTCCAGCCTGTTAAAACGTAAGAAAGCAAAAGCTGAAGCTCTCAAAGGAAGCCTTGCTTTCGCAGAAAAACAGGCCGCTCCGTCGAAGCAGGAAGCGCTGCTAGAAGAAACAACAGCTCGTCAGGAAGCAATAACAGCTCGGAAGAGAGCCGAGTTAAAGGCTGACCAAACATTGTTGGAAGCACAAAAGGAAGCGGCTATGGCAGAAACCGAAGCTAAGATCCTGGAAGACGATAGTAGTCAAACAGGAGTTGATAGTGAAGACCAGCGAAGTCAGTTGCCTATAGATGAAGCAGACCCGCTACAACGGGTTCAACGATATGTTGAAGAACACTCCTTCAATGTTTCAAATGAGGAGGCACGAAATATCCCGTCAGTAGTATATGGGGCCTCCAGACCACCGGAGGTTACGTCAACTCCAACAGTAGTATATGGGTCCTCCAGCCAACAGGAAGTTACGTCAACTCCAACAGTAGAATATGGAGCACCAGAGGTAACATCTACTCAAGCTTACGCTGGACCACCTCATAAATCTCATTCTGTTATATTTCAGCTTAATAGAGATGCACCAGAATTTGAACCATCACGTCAGCACTTATCACGTGACACACCACTACCAAGTTCACAAGCAGTAAACCTGAACGATGACAGGACTGTGAACCAGACTTCAGATATAACCAGATTCCTTCTCCATAAGGAAATACTGTTATCTGGTCTTACTAATTTCAACGACCGTGTTGAATCCTACTTTGTTTGGAAAAATAGCTTCAAGTCAGTTGTTGATGAAGCCAAAGTGTCTGACTCAAAACAGTTAAACCTACTAGTAAAATGGCTGGGAGTTGAGTCTTCAAAACAAGCTGAAAGTATAAGGAGGTCATGTGAGAACCCCACTGAATGTCTCAGATTGTTGTGGGATCGCTTAGATACCAGGTATGAATCCCCTGAAATGGTGGAAGCTTCACTAATGAATAGACTGGGGAACTTTCCAAAACTAACAAACAAGGACAGTGCACGTCTGTACGAGTTGTCCGATTTATTGTCGGAGATAGAACACATCAAACAGGATCCCAAATTCCAGTCACTTCTTGGATATTTCGATTCTTCATCTGGGATAAGGCCAATAGTCAGTAAGCTCCCTTATGGACTCCAAGAAATGGACAACAAGAGCTTATAACTACAAGACGTCACATAATGTACCCTTTCCGCCATTCACATAATTCTCCAGATTTATTCGGGAAATGAGTATAATCAAGAATTATCCCGGATTCTGTTATGAACAAGAACAGCAAACAACTCCAATGTATTCTGGTAGAAAACCACCCGTGGCCAAAACCCGGGCAGCATCTCACAAGACTGATGTCGAAAAGCCCAGTAAATACATTGGGGGCATCCTGCCCCAGTTTACAGAGAACGGAGCATCAGACAGGTGCGTCATACACAACACAAGACATTCATTACACGAATGTAGAGGATTCAAATCGAAATCAATTGAGGAGCGGAAAGAGATTCTCAGACAAAACAACCTATATTTTAGGTGTTGCGCTTCTACAACCCATAGGAGCAGAGACTGCAAGGCGAAGATTTCCTGCAGAGACTGCGGAAGCAAGCAACACACCACTGCCTTACACATAGTCAGGAAGGCATCTTCAGTTGACACCGTACAACATCACGGCGGGGAGACGGAACAGCAGAACGACGGGGAGACAAGTAATGCAAGCAGTACTGACAGAACAGTAAATTCATCTTGTACAGATATCTGTGGAAACAACACATGCAAATCATGTGCAAAGAACTTCCCTGTCAGAGTACATCATAGGGACAACCCCGACAAAACCATTGAAATGTATGCCGTTCTTGATGACCAAAGTAATAGGTCCTTAGCATCGCCAGAGTTCTTTGAATTCTTCAATATTGAAGAACAACCAGAAAATTATACCATGGCCACTTGTTCAGGTCGTATTGCCACCAGTGGCAGAAGGGCCAAAGGTTTTATAGTCCAATCTTTACACGGACATGAAGAGTTAGAACTGCCAGTTTTGGTAGAATGTGATTATATTCCAGCAGATCAGGGGTTTGTTCGATTCCTCCGCAAAGTTCGACGGAGTATCTCTCAACAGTGTTTTGATGTCTGGTCCAGACCTATCAAACAGCTTACTGGGAGTCCTGATACGTTTCAGGAGAGAGATGGTTGCTGTTACTGCTGATGTTCAACACATGTTCCATTGCTTTGTAGTGAGATAAGATCACAGAAACTACCTTAGATTCCTGTGGTATAAAGAAAATTATATTGATAAGGGATTGATAGAGTACCGAATGAGAGTTCATGTGTTCGGCAACAGTCCGTTCCCAGCAGTGGCAACGTTGGGGCTACGTAAGATAGTACAGGCCGCAGAGCCAGAGTACGGCCAAGATGTTACAAATTTTGTGACTAAAGACGTTTATGTTGATGATGGATTAACTTTGTTCCCAATAGCGGAGGAGGCCATCAAAGTCGTCAGGGACACTCAAGCGGCATTGAAGAAGTACGGAAATCTCCGTTTGCACAAGTTTGCATCCAACAATGCTGAGGTTGTGTCTGCATTTCTTAAAAGTGATTTGGTTACAAACTTGAAAGATTTGGATCTTGGGGCCAACAATAAACCACTCAAGCGTAACCTTGGATTAATATGGGATGTCAACACAGACATGCTCCTATTCCAGCTATCGCTGGACACGAAACCTATAACAAGACGAGGTGTATTATCTACGATAAACAGCATATGTGATCCACTTGGATTCTCGGCCCCAGTGATCATCCAAGGGAAGCTGATTCTAAGAAGACTGACTTCAACGATGGTTGATTTGGACGGGCCAGTCCCGCATGGCATTGCTTCGGGATGGGAAACTTGGCGAGATCAACGGCAAGAACTAGATACATTACATGAAAGTGAGATTCGACCTTATGTTTCTCCAGAGATTTCTGTTGCCAAAACCATCGCTAAACCAGATAATCCTAACATAGGTACTGAGTGATTCCAGCAGTTCTCAGCCTGGAGTGCCCTTATACTTGGAATTGCATTCCTGAAACAATCGTCCCGTTTACGTCTGAAAGGGAGTTCAAAGCTTGAACCTGACAACACTTCACTTCAAGAAGCAGAAGACTTCAATATATCATCACTACAACGTGAAGTTTATGCAGAAGATGTAGACTGTATAAGTCACAATATATCTATTGGCGAAAGAAGTTCAACCGTCAATCTCAATCCGCTTTTGGATGAAAAGGGACAAACTCTTCCAAATATTTTTCCGGATATTCCTGTTACAAGAATATTCATAACTACATATAATTCCTTCGTAGGAAGAGGAAGATTCGAGCTCATCGCAACCGGGATTGCGCTGTATTCTGTTTTACAGTATGTATCTTTCATCTGTGAATTCAAGATTCTTTAACGATCACCGAGATAATTCGTCTGGTGGAAGATTGTGAATAAAATGTATATAATTATATTGAGTGAATATTGTGAATAGTATGATAAATTTCTGTTGTTAAGTTAAAAAGAATAGTAATATCAAGTTGATATCAGACGGGGAGTGTATTGTCACAATTAGTGTATAGTCATGTCAAACATGGAGACATTCCGAACGCACCGTGTGTATTTTAAATACTTGGTTTCGTTTCCCTATTCCACCTTTCTCAATCGTAGTCAGAACGTAGATCTATGAATGCCCAGATATTAGTTTGGAACTTGGAATGCCTAGTTCAATAACAGTGTAAGTTTTACATTATATTTTCATTATATTTGGATGAAGATGGACCTATTTAACGTAACTACACAACAGTTTATTGTAAATATCAGCTGTACACGTTGGTTGCATAATTTGCTATAAATGTCGATTTTAACGGAATGATCATCTCACACTGAAACGTGCAACTATTGATTTTAATTATTTTTACAACTTTCATCACAGTATTTCAAAGTTTTTATGTATTATTTCCGTCTAAAAGAGGAAGATAAACAACCACTATTCAGTTGCATAATTCGTATAAATATAGAATGTATGGCAAGCAATTAGGGACATTTAAATACATGCAGATATAATTATGGAACACTTATTCCGTGTATTACAGCAATTCAACTGTATTTTTTCGTGAATATACCGGAACTCCATGTATAATATTACACAGACACACGTCATATTTGTATTTATTTATGCAAATTATTGTGTATTTAAATATGTTGACATTTTACTCATAACTATGGTAGCTTAAGTGGACTTTAAATTCTCGCTATTTTGGACACATAACTTATGATTGTTAATTATTGTATTTTTCAGGCTTTTACCAATTTGTTCACCGGCTAATTAAAATATAGATCAATACTTGGTTTTTATTTTGAATTGGGCCCTCGAACTTGGTTATGCTCGCTGAGTCCGGCTCAGTACATTACTAGGTGCAAAAGCAATTCAGTGTTTTGAAAATTTTACTTCATAATATCATTTTGAATCCTGTAATTTCAATTCAATTAGAACTCTATTTGATTATTCAATATCAAAATACATATAATAAATATAGATTATAACATGCTCTTTTCCATACCGGCCCTGGTATATTCCAGAGGCTTTCATACCGGCTTTAGCTGAGGACCGTTTAAAAATCAAACATACTGTAAACCTGTTTCTCATCGTTGCATACCTTACCTTTTAAACTTTTTTTGGAAAAATGTGGATTTATAATCTAAAACAACAGATATTGTAATCGGCAAAGGCTTTTTATGTTTCGTGATTAAGTTTTTCAAGAGGAAGCGTGGTATACAGCTAGGAAATGTTTTGGGAGAATGTATGAGAAAATGAACGGGATTTAAGATTTTCTAATTAATCCTTCGAAAGTTTAAGCATCCACATGTGATTTATGAATAGTTGCACAGTATGTTTGATGCCTGTCTTTGAGTGCAGACAAAATTTTAGTTAGTTCAATAGACAATTCAATGGTTTAGCAAGATGAAGTTCCTGTGACGTGTCTTTCCTTAAATACTCAATATAGGCATGGCATATCTTGATTTTTTCTGAGTATGAATATTCGAGGAGGGCATGTACAATGTAAATAATATTTGAACATTTAAACTTAATTTGCTATACTATGCGGTCCTTAATTCTTCAGGGAGAGGCACTAAATTAGATGCATGTGTTATAAATAGCAAAAAATGGCAGATGGTTCTGTGTATGATCCACTCAATTAATTGTGTCGTTTTCGTGAACATTTCATAAATTAAAAAAAAGAATCATAAAATGCAATTAATCATAAATGCAATTACGTTAAAATAAAGATAAACGTATTAGCAAAAAGGTAACGCTGAAAACAGCATTTTCTTTTATTGAACGGAATTTGATACAGGTCTGAATAGTAAAAAAGGTACTGGAATAGTAAGAGATGTCTTATGAAACAATAAATAAGACAGATGCATTAGAATAGTTGACAGCAAACCGAGAAATTGGTATTTTGTGCCGCAGCAGTGAACATTTCTCATTTAATTGCGTTCTTAAATGAAACGCTTCTTATAGGTTTCAATGATGACAAATTGAAGTGCTTCTTATAATGATAACGAAAAAAATATGAAAATTGTCTCATGCAAAATATCTTTTTCTTGTGTATTTTAGAACTGGTTAAGGTTAGGTTCATTGCTTCCAGTTATCTATGTCGTACTGTTTGAATATGGTTTTGTTTTGCTTAACCTGTATCAAAACATGCACAAAGACAAACATTTGGTATTTTTTCATTTTTCGACCACCCTATATAAAACTCGGTTTCGTTTTTTATTCCGATAACTTTATCAAAACTTAAACAATTGCACATCTTTAGTTCACAAATTTTTCACCAAATGAACTGCATTTATTGATAAGCTACTCTTTAAACATTTTCATATAGATAATTTTACACTCAAGTCCGATTATATGGAACTGTTATACTTACATTAATATTATTTATTCATTTTTTGCTTATAACACGGCTGTCATTCCGTACAAAGATAAAAAGGATCCAGAGGCGGTTTTGTAATGGTAGGTTTACACTGCCGATCAAAGCAACTCGACCGAAATCAATCTATAAATATTCATGAATATTCATCGATCGGGACACTGATCTTGAATGCTCGTGTTCGATCTACTTACCAAATCGGGCGATCTTACTAACTCTGCTGAACTCGAGCTGTGTTCCCGAATATTTTTGACATGTTAAAAAATATCTTGAAGAGGTCGTGTGCATTATATGTCGAGAACAGGCCGGGAATCAATCGGGGTCTGATCGAGGTAGTCGTAAAGAGATCGAAACATGATCGGTCTTGATCGAGTTTCAAAATTTTAGCCGACCATGCCGATTTCTACCCGACTTTAACTCATTCGCTTAGTACTCGATCATTACTCGACTAACACGATTCATTCTTTTTTTTCTATACAAGATCTTCCCGACTATAACCCGATTTTTTCCTGACCTGTATCCGATTTTTACTCGACCACTGAAGACCTTTACTCGACCACTGAAGACCTTTACTCGATTTGACACGACAGCATGTCATCTTTTCACAATATCACAACGTCTCACTGGGGCCTTACTTCAGTTATTAAATGAGCCATCCAATCGACTTCAATGACTATTGTTTGGTTGATGATCATCTTTGATATGATGAGAATCTNATTTAATTTACTTTTCGGCACTAGGAATTATAATATTGGAAAATGAGATACTTAAATTTAATTAGATAAAAACGATAATTTCTCTGTATATTCTATATCAAATTTGGTATCGATAAATACTGATAAAGTAGCGCATGCGCATTATCGATTGTCGTTGATTGTTGGCCATGAGTGGGGACCAGCCAAGGACTATTGTTTTCAATTTTGGCCAATTGGCAAAGTAGTTTCAGAGTAGAAGATCTTGCAATGCCTAAGTAAGGTCGAATTATTTAATTATGTTCCCCGTTGGATTGCATGCAGACAAGATAGAAACTATTTTGAAATTGGAACATCCATGGACACTTTTGACCAATTTTGGCTGTAATTGGTCCAGTGAAAATCCTTCTGATACAATGTTTGTTCCCCAGTTTGGCGGTCATTTTGAATTACATGACGATATGGCAGACACTATTTTGAAAAGGGACCAGCATTTGACAATCGTTTTTCTAATAGACCATTTTCAACAGAATGAATTTAGCAAAACCCAAAAGGGAGGTAACTTTTTGAAAAATCTCAAGGGGACAGAATGGTTCCCTGCTTGTGAAAAACGACAAAAAAAAAATAAAGCATTTTTAATTAAAAATTATGATCGATTAAACTTTAGCAGACATTTAGTCGGCAACATATTTCAAAACCCAATCCCAAATAGCGCTTACCATTCTTTAAAGTGCTACTCGTGTCAAGTTAAAAAACATACAACTGTACAAACTTGAACTGTCTTCTCAGTGACTAAGAAAGTATTAAAAATTCGAAAATATGCTAACTTACTGCAGAATTTCATAAATATTGTGTAGGGTATTACTTTGTCCAGACTTGCTAAACACGAAGGCTGTACTTTAAAACAAATGTGCAAATTTGATCCCTGTTTGTTTGTCCGGTGTAGGAGTTATTTCCCTTTGGAGGTTTGACCAAAAACCACAAAATTTGACTAGAACTGACAAGAACTCCTGTAACTGGCAAATCATCTATTGGTTAAGGGATTTCAGAGGTAACGTTACTGGAATGAGTTTTCCCATAAGATCCAATATAAAACTATATTCCCAGCTGGCGGTTATATTTGATTAGAAGCGGACATGGCGGTTTTTTTCACATTGAACCAATCGAGGTCTATCATGACTGCGGTTTCTGGGTGGAATAAATTTGAAATCAAAGTTTCTGGACAACGGACACAAAATAATGGCAAAAGCTTAACCTGGCTATATCAGGATTGTAGAAAAGAATATCAGATTGTGCATGCTACTAGTAGAATTAAAGGATGACGTGCAGAGGGCTTAAATTCAATCGACTAGCTAGAGATCCAAGATGTGCCCAATATTCCAGAAACAGATCCACTAAACACATGCATTCAAGAATAAAATATTATTTCTTCCGAGCAGGTTGGTACTTTTACCACAAGATTCAAGATTTGATTCAAGCTAAATGACATAAGAAAAATGCGATTTTGAACATTTGTAACATCTACTACGCAGCGTAGTTAAGGCAAATTTCAGACGTTTTTATTCAAGGGAAGTAACTCCACACAATATGAATATTCATTATGTGATTGCAGACGTCATCACAGCTTGTACGCCATCGTGAATTGATCCTTTAACAATAAAGAATACTTTAAATTGATATTTACACCATCTAATATGATTCGCCAATGTTTAATAATGTTAACGGTGAAATGGTTTGGAAAAAAGTGAGGAATTTTTTGTGTAGTTGGTTGTTTCTTTGTTTGCGCATACGTAATTAGAAGGCGGGGCTTCATTTCCTTATATGGAAATCGGTGTTGATCAGGAGCTTGAAATTCAATCGAACATGGAAGTTGAACTGTGGGGTGTTGACCGATTTTAAGGTAAGAAAACTCGAAAAATACAGCTCTCACAACTTTTTTATGAAGATCGAACAGAAATTATATTACGAATATGGACAAAAGTGATTGTTACTACTGTTTGAAGCAATGACAAAGCTGAAATGACGGAGCTGTAGAACATTGTAAAAAAGGGGGAGGGATCACACATGTTTTGACTAGAATTACACGCTAATAAATAAGATATGACAGAACATGGCTTCGTGCGTACGAGTCACTCAATCAAAATGACCAGTTATTGTGTTATTTAGGGTCAACAGACGAGTAAACAGCCACAATATATGCTGCATGGCCCATGCCATACTATGCCATGGGCATGGCCTGGGACTAGTGGGAGATTATTTCAGGGTTTATATTCCATGACAGTCGATAATATTTCTAATATTGATCAATATTTGTACAAACACTTACCGGTGAGATGTACACTACAGGAGAATTTTGACTAAAATTGTCAAACATATGGAAAAAAACCTATTTTTTTCACAATATACACAGATCCTTTTCAGGACTCTCCTAGAATTAGTTACAATATTTAACCATTAGTCCACTGTTGTGTCTATTAAAATGATGGTGTCTGCGTTCACACAGGACGTACAACCTGGATTGAATTCAAATTAAAATGTTAACCCTGTCCACACATCTCTTGTTTCTCAATTTGAAATGAAATGCACACTCCAATTCAAATTTACCAATTCAGTACATAATATCCAATTCGCATTAACATCAGTTGATGTTTGGACATCATAAATTTTTGAATGGGTACTGCAATCATGGCAATTTTCTTTGTGACAAGGTTAGGACACGGATCATTTTCCAAAGTGTACTATAAAGTTGTAATTTTTCAAATTGACTAAAGCGAATTCAGGGATGGCTCTGGCTTCTGAATATCTGTCGCCAGAAAAATCGCCAACTTGTATTTTTTGTCGCCAATTACAAAAATTTGTCGCCAATTAGGAAGTATCCAATTGGTTTTCTAGGTTGGACGATAGACTTTTGTGTTCTTTCTTCCACACTAAATGAATAGTTCTATTTTGTATTGTTTTGTTTTGATGGCACAAATTCTTTTATCATTTACATGCTTTGCTGTTTCAGTTCGAATCGTATGCTTAACATTCCTTGTTTTCTGCCTTTTGCGGGTACTGTTTTCAAACATTTCAGTTATGTCCTTCAAAGTCGTTAATGTTTCATCTGCAGACAGATGTTTTTATTCCCCTCACAATGAGGAATTTTTTATACGACCGCAAAAATTTTGCGGTCGTGTTATGGTATGGCGCTGGCTTCGGCGTTGGCGTCGGCGTCTGTGGACAGCATAACTTTGGTTCTAGTGAACAGATTGTTACCAAATTTTAGCATGATGTTTGTTGGCACAAGCTTAAGCCCGGGTTTTAATTTCGCGTTCCTTGCCCAACCCGTTTTTGAAAAAGAGGCAAAAAAGGGGCCAAAAAGGGGTTAAATTAGGTATTTCGTGTCTGTGGACAGCATAACTTTAGTTCTAGTGAACGGATTGTTTTCAAATCTTAGTATGATGTTTCTTGGAACATTCTTGAGAAAAGTTTTTGGCCCCGCCCATTTCAGAATTAGGGGCCAAAAAAGGGTTAAATTGGGTGTTTTCACATATTTGACTGTAGAATCTTTATTATTTATTGCATTT
>MJUU01058871.1:7755-21549 GCA_002080025.1 Modiolus philippinarum | reverse complement strand
TTCTTATAGCTTACAAACCAAATTGACAGTAAGCTTAGACATGCTTAAACATATTTCATCATCATTTTCAAGATATATTATAATTTACTGAGGTCCTTAAAGTCAACACATCAGAAATTCTTGAAAACGGAAAATTTCCATTTTGCATACAATTTCTAGCAAAAGGGCCAAACATAAACCTCTTAAAAAGTTTAAATCTAATATATGATCTTCTGTATTTCAGCTGTAGTGAAATACACAAAAAAAAAATCGCAGTAAACATTATTTTTTTTTATAACTAAGGGCTAAATATTAAAAATTTTGTCTTAATTTATATGGGAGGAGTGTGAACAATAAATAATTCTGAAACAATAATATTTGATGCAATTTGTTGCTAACATATTATAAAATGGAATAAAAAAAAGATAACAGGAAACACCTACAATGACCGAAAAACATAGCCATATGCCAGAAAGTAAATAGGAACTGCACAAGAAAAACCCACAATAAAAATACAAAAGACAAACATAAACAACGATAGGAACTCGGGACAGCCGGACTTGGTACCGGCACTAGCAAAAGCCAGTATTATTACATTGGCAATTAATAAATATCTGGTACAATTTTACGACACTACGTATGAAATTCAAAATGGTGAAAATATTTAAATTTCCAAATATGTCCATTTTCAATATTTCTTCAATATTTCTTCCGAAAATTAAAATTTTATAGACTTACATGCTCTTATATTCAAATATTATATCACAACTGAAAAGTAAGAGATTTAAAACCTAGATGAAATGACCATGACTGTTGCAAGCCAAAGTGTAAAAATGCAATTTTTTAATATAAGAAATTCATATTTTTAGAAAATCAGATATTAGAAAATCATTTTTTAATATTAGAAATTGCTTTTTAAAATAGACGTTTTAATAATAGAAATAGATTTTTAATATTAGAAACGAAACAAAAGATCAATATTGCAAATTCATTTTCTTTTATTGAAAATGAATTTCTAGCATAAGAAAATAATTTTTAAATATTAAACTATCAATTTCTGATATAAAAAAAGATTTTCTAATATTAGAAATTAATTTTTCATATTTGAAATTTAATTTTTGATATCAGAAAATCAAAGGTATAATCTTATATGATAAACTTATTTTCTAATATTAGAAAATCAATTTCTAATATTAAAAATTCATTTTTTTTAAATTTTAGAAAATAGATTTTTAATAGTACAAATAATGATTTTTTTACTATCTGAAATTACATTATTTTCTAATATTAAAAACATCATTTTCTAATATCAGAAATTGATTTCTATTAGAAAATGATTTTTTTAATATTAAAAATTGAATTTCTAAAATTAAAGAAGAAAAAAAATTCTTAAATTAAAAATACATTTTCCTTTTGAAATATGAATTTCTGATATTGGGAGATGATTTTCTAATATGAGAAAGTTAATTTCTAATATTAAGAATTTTTTTAATTTGAAAATCAAAGGTATTGTCTCATATTTTAAATTCATTTTCAAATATAAAAAAATCTTTTTCTAATATTAAAAAATCATTTTCTAATATCAAAAATTGTTTTTTTAATAGTAAAAAAATAGGAATAAGTAATTTTCAAATTAGAATGACACTATTTTCTAATATTGAAAAATCTTTTTCTAATATTAGAAATTCTTTTTTTAATATTGTAAAAAATGTTCTTTTTTATATAAGAAATTCAATTTCTAATATTAAAAAAAAAATTTTAATATCAAAATTGATTTTCTAATATAAAAAATGAATTTCTAATATAAAAAAGCCTTTCATCTACTTTTGGTTGCAATGTTCTTAATATTAGAAATTCATGTCTTAATATAAATAATCCATTGTTTTTTTAATGTAAAAAAAATATTTTGAAATATTAGAAATCTATTTTTTAATATTGAAAAATCAATTAATACACTATAGCTGAGTTTTATACTTGCAAGACAACCTTCCTGTAGAATTTAATCCGATTCTGAGCATTTTGGGTTTTCTCGCCCCTTTTCCTTTTTAGTTCCAAATTTCACCATTTGGATCATTCAAAGACCAAAATAATCTTAAGTTCTTTGCATATGTGTCTGAATGCTTCTCTAAGCATATGATTTTATGTGTAACTTTATATCATTAGCGGTTGCAATGCAACGCTTAATGATATAAACATTTTATATCATTAGCGGTTGCGGTTGCTCTTTTTTCCGGTTTTTCATCAAATTTTTGTTGTATCATTTAGCGGCGATGCGTCAACGCTAAATGAACTAAATTGTATCATTAGCGGTTTTGTATCATTAGCAGGCGATAAGGGAGATCCTTCATGCTATAAATTATATCATTTAGCGTTACGCCCGCAACGCTAAATGATATTGATATCATTAGGTGGCGTTGTATCATTAACGGTTGCTACAGCGCGCGAACCACAAAAAATATGAAAAACTCAATTTATAAGTTACTAAAACTTAGTTTTTCTCTACTTAAATTCAATTTTAGTAACTTAATGTGAATTAAACTCAATTTATGTTGTTCGGGCGCACTTAATGATAGTTTAATTGCCATTTTCTCTACTTAATTCGTTTTTCTTACATTAACAGCAAATATCTCTATTTAAGTGCTTAATCTTCATAAGTAGCGTTAATTCGAATTAAGTAACTTAAATTGAATTTAAGTGGAGAAAAATCAGGTTTAAGTAACTTAAATTGAGTTTTTCTATTTTTTGTGGTTCGCGCTTGCCATAGAAATCTGGCTTTTACGTATTTTCATTACCTTTGGACAGCATTGCAAAAATGTAGAGTAAAATGCACTCATTATAAATAACTGGATGTTTGGTATTTGTTTTCATAACAAAATTAATATTTATTTGCTGTGTTGGAAAACATTTTACAATTTTAAAATTTTGATAATACCTATTGTAATGATCCTATTTGTTTGGGTAAGTAATAAAAAAGAGAAAAACAGAGTTATCTCCTCCTACCCCAGGTCTACCCCTTAAATAGCTCGTGCACAGGAATCGTAATGTGCACTGAACATCCTGAGAAAGTTCTTTGAATTTCACCAAGTGGTCTAGGAGGAGTTGACGCCACAAAGAGGGCGGAATAATGAACTGACGAATGGTCAAACAGACGGACGCACAGACACCATGATCACTATATACCATCCGCTAAAGTGGGGGTATAAAATAAAAGTCACAACAAAACATTCGAGACTCAGGCACTCTATAACTTTAACTCTCATACAAACCAAGTGACAGCATATGACTGGCAAGGGAAAAAATATGTCTGTCATACGACTCCAAACAAGTTATTAATAAGTCATTCCTGGATAAAGTTAAAAATCAATAAGATGTAAAAAAAAAAAATAGCTGAAAATGCTCTTGCTCATATTTATTATGAAATGAAGATTATTAAGCATATATGTATATTCACATATATTAATTAAATGTTTTATTGAAGAAAGATAAAAACTTTATGTATGATCACTCCTCTGGTTTGAGAAATTGTCTCTTTTTCGGAACTCGCTTGTTTTACCCGCCATGGTGCATTAGAAAAATTTTCATCCTGGCTCCCTACTTTCTATACTGCCTACATCTTAATTAGACTTTTGAACACTTTTTGACACTGACCTATCGTCGGTATCATTGAGAGGCCAGTTTACTTGTGAAATCTTCAGGTCACCAGATCCAAAAGCCAATTTAACGGATTCATGCAGAATATTCTTTTCTTATTGCGTTTGAAGAATTTAAGTTACGTCCCACTTTTTCGGATTTTTGATCAGTATTTGGAATTTTTAACAACATTTTCTATAGGGTTCACATTGCTAGTGCTTTAGTTTTGTGGCGTTCTTCTTCATTTTTTGTTTATTTGTTTTGTCTTTGTCATACTGTCTCAATTCTTGTTGCTGTGAGTTGCCGTGATGTTGGATTTATGATTTTAGAATTTCCCCTTGCTTCGGTATTCTTTTGCCGATGTATTCGGTGAAAACGAGGATAAGAAATGCCCTGAGTTTTCAACTGTTTTCTTGACACGCCATATTTCGATATTAAAACAACGACACGGTAATACCGAAGGAACAAAGCACAAGATTACATAAATCAAAGTCCAGAGACAAGGCAAAAGCAAGAACACAAAAGACGCTACACACCAAAAAAACACACAGACATAATAAAAACAATACTAAAAACTAAAGCACTAACACTGTGAACTTTCACAACACAGAGTGACATCAGGTGCTCCTAAAGGGTAAGCATGTCTTGCTCTCTTTACGGAACCCGTCACACTGTCAGAGGGTCAATCCAAGGTAAAGTCATAATCGGTAATATCAAATCTGAGAAGACGTGAAATCTAGCTGAATATGTCAGTTTTCATTTGTGAAACCTAAATTGCATATCTATTTATGATTTCGCAGTGTGGTCATACAAAGTAACAACGGTTGCACATATCCCTGACTCAGCAGTTTTTGTGACAGTGCTTTTGCTCTTTCCACAAAGTCAGTGTGCGAACTATAAAGTCTATTTAACAAATTAATTGTTAAATATACACTCCATATGCTGGGAAGGTCGGTATATTGCTGCTGAGAAAGGAAAAGTTCAAAAATGTTCACATCTTCTATAAAACTTTTTTAATGTGTTTAAAAATTTATAAAATATGTAATCATGTCGCAAAAGTTTGTGTGTGATAGTAATTTTACGCTTGTTAAAGTTGTCAAGGATAGAACAGATGCGTGCGAATCGTACCAGTTGGGATATATAAATCCCGTAGGATGTAGCTAGAGGAACGTCGCTGTCACGGAAATGAAAATTGGTGAAATCAAAATCATCCCTTTATCATATATTTTAGTTTAAATTTTACCAGAGTCAATGATGATAGTTAGATAGAAAAAAATACAGCATTTAGAATCATTGTTTGCTTTATAGAGTTTAAGTTCCCCGGGGTAGGTGAGGTCCACATCATCTGCTGTTATCATTGAAAATGGAAATACGGTTATCACTGTTTTGATTAATTTCTTTTTGTAGTTTTTATTATTCATAAAGTCACGTGCGTAACAGAACAGAAATAGATCTGCGATAAGAGGTTTATAATATGTACCCATGGGAATTGCAATGACCTGTTGATAAACAATGTTGCAAAAACAAACAAAAATGTTATCTAGCAAAAGATTCAGTGCTTTAATCGTATCATCGCAAGTCCAGGATCAATGATTGTTGATAGCGATATTAGAGTAGAATCCCTGTTTTTTGTTATTACATATGAACTGCGGAATAGAAAATTTAAAAGACACGTACTTTTATAAGTTGTCCTAATTTGTATTTAATCAATTTATGAGGGAGGGTTGTATAAAGAGTAAAAAAATAACTTTTCGGGGCCATTTAGGGCTTACTATATGGTGTGAGGTTCCTCATTGTGTTGAAGACCATATGGTGACCCCTAGATGTTTTATTTTTGGTCGTTTTAACCTGGATGTGGGATGTTGTCTCCTTGACATTTACCCCATTTCCTTTCTTTTTCATAACTGTCAATAAATGAAAATGGTTTATTTGTTGAATCTGATGTATCTTAAACTTCAATAGAAATTTTAACATTCCAAATGTAATTTACACCAGATTTATTTTCGCAGTATTCTATATTTAATTATAAAGTCAAGATAACAGTAAACACCTACAAAGGCCGAAAATTACAATCTCAAGCCACAACCCATAAGGGAACTGCACTACAAAAAAACACATAACAGACTAGAAACGAACATAAATACCGATAAATTCCCTAGATCGAAAGGAACTCCTTTATAAGCTAAATACATGGATGGATAAATAAGCGGTTGAACAGTTACTAGATACCGAAATTAAACTAAGTTTGTGTAGCTTATGAATCCAGTGTCTAAAAGGCAATGAGTTATCTCTGCGTGGAACTTGGAGCATTTTAGTGTCCTTGTAATGCTTGTGGGTTAACGTTTTTTTTTTATCTAAATTAGTTCTTCTGAAAGTGTTTGACTTGTCCAAGTTGTTTTGTTGGACATTGAAATAGTATTTCTTTCAAATGATTTCAACGTTGTTGGAAGCCTTATCGATTGGTATAAACACATACTTTTACCAAGATCTCCTAATTATACTTTAATTCTCTTTACAGACAGCTTAGAAGGTGTATCATCATAATAATCTTTATAAACCTTTGGACTATTGGTGATAATCATATTAAGAGCATATGTTTTTAACAATATCGAATTACGGCCAGCATATGAGGTGGACATCAATAATTGGCAACCTGGAAAGTGTTACCACCGACAGTGAGGGTCGTAATTTCCGAACAGACATTTAGATTTATTTGTAAAGCGGAATTATTACGTGTAATGAATTCCGAAAGGAGAAGAAATATACATATTTTACCTCTGATTGTGATTATAGTTCTTGTATAAACAATGCAGACAACTTCTGGTAAATTTAAAAATAAAGCGCTTAATTGATTAAAACTTATGGTAAAGCACACAGGTGATCATGTCATGGGTGATGCAAAAGGGTTGTCGAGGGTGACAATTATAATGGCCTATGCGACGTTACGGTCATGTCTTTCTTTAAGCTCAAATCACTGAGTTGTCAGTGTGAACATCGGAATTGTCATAAGTCATGTGATCAAGAATGATCAAATAGAAAAGTGCTTTAAAGAGTGAGGTTTAATAATAATTGGTAACGGAACGACACGAAACGACACGATGCCTCTGCTGGTGGACTGTTAGTCCCCGAGGGTATTCACCAACCCAGTAGTCAGTACTTCGGTGCTGACCCGAAAACCGATTTTATTTAAATTTGCAATATCTAAATTTAAGCAAATTTTGTTTAAATCTAAGGAGTATCTCCCTCATGCATAACTCTGTCCTTAGCTGAATTTTGGCTTTTCTATTTAGACCGATTTGGTTATTTGTTCTCCATCAGATTTTACACGTTTTTGTTAATGGACATCCAAATGCTTTGGTTTTATCTGCACTGGTGATCGAGACATAAGTTGTCGAAATGCGCATATGCAGAAAATAAATTGACAGTTACTTTGGTATTTTGATATTTAACAACAGTAACAGCAAAACGCTATCCAATATTTCAAATAGTTGATAAACAAATACCCTCAGGGGCCTCATTGGGCAAAACAAAAGTGGCATATAAATCTAGATGAGGAAATACGAACCCGTTTTACCTTTAAAACTACATGTATGGGTATATTACACTACAAAGAATATTTTCAGTGAAATACATATATTTATCTTCATAACTCAGTCTGTGGCACATGGATAAAATACTTCAATCGAATTTGACAACTTAGCCTACAGATCATAGTTTCAAATTTCACCCAATATTACATTTTTATCATCTTCTCTGAAACCATCGAGGCAAATTCAACAAAATATTAATGAAGTCATTTGCTCCACTTGTGGCACCCCAACAGAATGCAAATGAATAGTCCGCGTGTTACCTTTTTCGTGAGATCGACTTTTTTTCATATCTTTCACGAACAGATCTGAGTCTTTGCAGGGGGTATATATATATATATATACAATAGTCACCTTGCATCGCATATAGGGTCTGTAAGTCTTGTTCAATTTGGGAACATCCGAGTACATAATTTGTACCCGGAAGTTGCATATTTAACAAAAACCTATGACGTTTCAAGCAAGACATTTGGACGTAATAATCCTGCAACGTCATATTGCAGCGCGAAACGTTTTCAAATTTCCATTTTATCGTAATTTCTCGATGTCACCTGACGAGACTTACAGACCTTATTTATGTTACAGTTTGAATTCTCATGCGGATATGACGGCAATTTGAACTTAATTTTTATCAATTTTCTTTAGCAGGGAAAGAAATTCATCCTACAGCTTTAAACGAAGAGGCCGAAATTTTATGTACATTAGACATTTGTGCAGATTTGACTGCATTTTGAATTTTCTTTCCGGAATTTTTGTTTCTGTCTCTTTTTTTTTTAGAACTTAATCACCTTTTCGGTTAATTCACAACTTTAAATGGTTTTCAGCTCGTCGAACGTAATCATTTTTTAACAATTTGGTTTGTTTAACCAATAACTAAATACCGAAGTTACTGTGAATTTATTTGCAATTCACGTTACTTTCGAATTTTAATATAACTCAAACTTATCCCAACGAAGATATTATAGTCCTTCCAAGGACCTGTACAACTGTATTATTTTTATTTGGTAAGTAAACACCTACAATGGCCAAAAATTTCAATCACATGCCACAATCCACAAGGGAATTACACTAGAAAAAACACATAAAAGACTAGAGACTAAATGTGCCGAAAACACCGTTGTTGGTTGGTTTAGTTGCGGGATATAGGCCTTTTTAAAAAAGAAATTGGTCCGCACTTCTTTTTCGCATTTAGATACAATCAAACAGTTCCGGTTATCAACCTGTGGAAAATTGGCTACATGGAGTTATATTGTTGGTTTTTAATTACATTTTTATAGCATCATTTTAATTTTTGTACTTTACAAATTTAAATATTTATATATACTAGTATTTGTTAAATAAAATAATTTATAGATATAATGGTCCTTTATTTCCTAATTTTGTTACTTTAAATGTTTACTTACAAAATTTATAGAATAATTTAATTTTTAATATATTGGTAACATTTCAACTTGCTGTAATAGTGATTATAACCGGAAGCCAGAGGTGTTGCAATTACACTTGACAAGAGAGTTCCATTCAAGGAAAAGATAACAACACTTTTTGAAAAGGGCTATAAGCTGTTGGAAACGGACATTACTTTACTCCCATTTCATGGCTTTATTTTCAGATGGAACTGTTAACTTTTTTTGTTATATTGCGAACACATCAGTTGGTAAGGCATTTTCCTCTATGCTAATTAAACGTAACGTAAGCTTAAAATCAACATAAAACTTATACAAATTCCATTGCATGTTGTACAGTGTCAAGACGAAAGCAGAGAACCGAAACACACGAATATATCTTAATATGTGTAATGTAATGCGAAAAGATACATAACTCTGGCTTAAAAAAACATTAACTTAAATATCAAACAGTATTGAAAAGATGTTTATTTCAGTTATTCAGAATAACAATCTTTTCTGCTGCTACATGTGCGTTGCATACATTTAGTGTGTCTGAATTATGACGATTCTGCAACAGCATCATTTTCAAGCACAAACAATCCTGATACTTGGGGGAAAGGGGCGCAAGTAAATGTAATAGTTTTTGTTTTTAGGGTTTCTATCATCGAAGAACGGGACTTTTTGTAAAATTAGATTTTGAAGTTCTAAAGGATAAAAAACCAAAGAACCTCTTCTGTCTTCCGTGTTACTAAACCTGATAAATCGAATAGTTCAATATAATGTAATGATTTTACATCTTACAAATGAATTTTAATTATTTTTCCTCATCATATCATCATAACTACCTAATTTCACTCGTTCTAGGCAAAAATCTTAGACACCTAATTCTACATGTCTGATAGGAGGCGATACTTACAGTACTGCAAAAAATAACAAAATACCGAGTTATTGTTAATTTATGGTGTGGGAACCTAGAGGTAAGAAGGGTGTGTTAGTGTTGGGGCTGGGTGTGGCTGGATACTCAATTAAGTATGCTTCATCATTTGTTTTGTCATTTATTTTCGCTAACGGGTAATCACATCTTATTTTTCAGCTTATAGTGAGGGCGTTGGCCAATGTCAAGTTTTCTTGCAGCGAATTATCTTTTCATCCATCCCTTTTCGCTTCATTTCCGTTTTTGTGTATATATGCGTGCATGTTTTCTAATTTCATTTTTTTTTATTATGATTATTTATTTTTATCTTCTTGACTTAGATACTTATTCAAATATCTTAAGGGACAAACATTTGTTTTAAAGGGGGGTTGTCGAATTCTAAAATATAAAATTGGATATTCGTGAAAATAAATAATTGTTTCAAGGCAAAATTGCCAAACCCCCTCCCCCTTAAAATCAAATGTGCGTCCCCTTAGCATTAAATTCCGTTTAATATAAACTACATTTAAGACTGGGTCAACATTAACTTTCTAAAAATGTTGAGGCAACCCTGTTTGTTGATAATTTGTGCATTCGTGTACTCCGTTATCAGTTTTTTTCTTTCTTTCTTTTCCTTTTCTCTAAATTATGAAATATTTTAGAAGATCTTGGTCCGTAGTTTGAATTTTTTAATGTCATTCAGAATAGTTATAAAAAATTAAGCTTTTATCGAGTCAATGTGGCATAAAAAATTCAAAATCAGGATCAAGATCTTCAAAAATATTTGAATTTAGAAAACAATATTCTGACTTGCAAGCTTAATTTTTACCATTATTCTCTGGATTCTTTATAACCCTCCCACATCAACTCACAAAAATAATGCTACTATTTATTTCGACAAGACAACTTCCTACCTGTGTGTACATTTATTTTGCATACAGATTAGAATGTTTTAAATATAAATATGAATAAGAAATAAGATCATACTTTAAACTGTAAAAGTAATGGCTGGCCATAGTCATGTGGTTACATCGACATAAACAAAATAAAATTTTAAAAAATACCAGGGATTTGACCCGACAAAAAAATTATAAAATATTCAAAAAACATTTTAAGAGAGTACCACAGACGCCATCCGGCCTTTTTATCAAAGGTAATACAATTATTTGATCTAAGTTCTGAAATTCTCATTCATACATCTCAGGAAAACAAGAAAGAGTTCAAATCTGACAGAGGCTGAACTTTGTCTTTCTTTTTTTTTCCTTTTTATTACTGTTTATTCCAACAAATTTGAACCTAACAGAGTAACAATACAGCTGTTTCTGACATTATCAGCAGAAATACTTCTCACCCAAATATGTACATGCAGAAAAATATGTTGGTTTAGGAACAATCTTAAAACGTTTGTCTTGCACATCTTCATGTATTCGTGGTATTTTGGACTCACGACCTTCCTCAATGGACGTTATTTCCTACCACTGAAAACGGATGGTTCCAATAGCTATCAAAATTTGCTGGATTTTTTTTAAAGTTTTAGTGGATATCTTATTAGAGACTTTTTGCTGTACACCCCTTATATACATGTATTTATATTGAATGATTGTGTTCAAGTGACTATAGTAGTTCTGTTCAATTTTCGCGTGAAGCTTGACCGAATAAGAGAAAGAATAAATGTTCCAAAACAGATTTTTCACAAGCTGTCATTTGACCTGGTGATGTCAGTGATAGCATACTGTGTTTATGTTTATAATAAAGCTTGCATACTAACTTTTTTTTTAAAAAGGGTGATTTTCAAAAAGACTGGACTGCGTCAGTGGAAACTGCGGCGAACCGCATTGTTTTCATGTCAGGAAAGAGTTCAATAGTTAAACGAAGTATCCACACGACTACGCCAGCCATAACCATTTAAATGGATTTTTACCTATATATACATATCATTGCCTTGAAAGGCTATAAATAGTTCGAATCAATCCCAGTATAACGGAGTCGTTGATATTAATGTACTCTGGGTTGGTATACGAATCCGAGTACGTAAAAATTTTTCAAATGAACAGTAAAAGAAACTCTGTATATTTCTGTAGATTAACTTAGTTTTTGCAAATCTTAAGCGCTTTGCCTACAACTCCTATTATACATACAACCATATCATAAGATAAGCGAATTACAAGGTAAAAGTTGTGTTTTGATCACGATTTGCTGATTGTAACTTTGAGACGGCGATTTGGCAAATATCTGGAGAAAGGGGAGGGAGAAAGAGATGGGGCGGGAGAAAGGAGATATTCACAGGACGTGAGAATGGGGCGGGCGAGAGTAAAAAAGGAACTAGACAGGAATATAGGAGAAAAGGAACAAGAAACTGAGACCAGGAGAGGGGGAAGGGACAAAGGAGGGAGGTGACGAGAAAAGGGATGAAATAGGCGAGAGAAAGGATAAAAGTACCCACCTGTCAACCCCTCATCAATGGATGTAAGACTAAAAAAGAAAAGTTGCAGCGGAGCTGCTATTGGAGATTAATATGTGTACAAGCTGAAGTTCTCCAAAACTTTGTTTGCGTCTCCTGGATAAAAAACAACTCAGTGAAAACGTGGAAAATGTTTTCACGCCATATAGAAATAAATTGAATTATGAGAAACCTCGATCGGTTGTCTCCCTGTATCAAGTTAATTTTGTAAGGTTCAAAGTGGAGATAATTTTAATTAACATATCAATAGCCTGTTTTGATATTTAAATAAAAATTATCTCCTCTTTTACTATATATAAATAACTTGTACAGGGAGATAACCGACTGAGGTGTCTCATTAATATAAAAGAATATAGACAGTAGCAATGTGTAAGACTTGACCGAGACAATTCTGTTCAAATCTTTTCCTTTCCGAGAAAAATATTCCACTTTTTACTCGCCTTTACTCTTTTTTGATAATAATTCGGCTTTTGTCTTCATTAAATTTGTAGCGCTTTTTAGCATTTCGTATTCGATGATGTTGGTTTTTTTCCAAAACCATCTCATCATTAATCAAGCTTTTCACGGGTGAATTTCCACTTCCACCTTTTTCCACCTTCACAGGTGACTTATTTCTGTATTTTCGATTTTATGCTGTGTAGCGTTGCACTCTTTATTTATTTTTGCTCCAAATTTCAACTTTTCGTCCGAGACTAATTTTTTTCTACATAACGTCACGCACGTCTTTTGTTAATTGCTGTAATTGTAGGATTTCCGGCACCTATTGAAGATCAATGAAGGATTTGAAAGATTGAGGATATGTTAATGAGAACTTTTTGTTTTGATTTATAATTTTTTAGCTGCTTCAACGATTCGAGGCCAAAGTTAAAAGAGTTGGTGCGGGTTAAACAAGAATAATAAGAAAAGCCGGTGAAATCCTCCCTTCTGTAATATTTTTCCCTCTCTCTTCTAACGGTGTAGATATATTGACAAGTCTTCGATGTTCTTAGTATCTTTTTATCCTGTTTTAATTTGTTACCGCAAGAAACAGAAGGTGGGATTTAAATCCAAGAAGATTCAACCACAAATTGTTTGCGTTTAGAAACTGATAACTTTATAAGCCAATCTAAGAGACTACCAGTGATTCAGATTTTGTAAGTTCAAACAGCAATCCAATGTGCCAGACTCGGTCAAAAGTCTTACGGATATCACAGAAGACAATTTTAATATATTTGTCGTCACCCAAATCAAAACGTATTGCTAGACTTCCTTTCCTTTGTATAAAGAAATAAAAAAATAAATATAAAAAAAATTAAAATGATCGGGATCAAAAACAGATATTAGCTTCAGTTCTACAAATAAACAGATTGAGATCGAAATACATGTAGTAGCTACAAATAATTTCTAAGGCAAATCGGGGTCATAGTAGTTTTCATAAAAAATACCAACAAAGACATGTTTTTTCAAGGAAATTTTGTATTGGTACAATTGCTTTGCACTTACGTATTCGGTTGATTGATTGAGTAGTAAGAGATTTACATCTCAGCTATATCAAGACAAGAACAAGTTCATCAGTTTAAAAAAATATGTAAGTAAATAGAAAGAAATAAAGGTGGAAGGGGCAACTTTAACAATTAGTTTGATTAGCACTTTAAAGGTATCAAAATTGATGATAAGGGCAGGGAATTTAGCTTTCTGTATTGCCTCGGAACGCATGCTGTTTTCAGAAAAAGGGGTAGAACAACATTACTGAAAAGAATTGTCAAGAGCCAAAGTCCAAGTGTCAAAAGCCAAAGTCCAAGTGTCAAGAGCCAAAATCCAATTGTCAAGAGCCAAAGTCCAAGTGTCAAGAGCCAAAGG
>MJUU01058869.1:94475-104636 GCA_002080025.1 Modiolus philippinarum | reverse complement strand
CGACGCCGTCGACGCCGTCATACTTTGTACGCATATGTCTCGCTTTCCCCGACTTTCGTCCCGGGCGAGACAAAAATCATTGCAGAAGGAATCAATGAAAGTCACAGTCAAATTATCTCCCCTTCATGGTTTCGAACATTTATTACATACCTTCATGCATATCTCCATATAATGTCCTTCCCTTGTCTAAAGTTTCATTAAAATCCTTCTAGTGGTTTAAGAGGAGTTGCGCTTACAAGGAAACCCATACATAGCCAATCAATGAAAAGTCAAAGTCAAATTATCTCCCCTTTCTGGTTTTGGACAATAATTATATTCCTTCATGCACATCTCCATATAGTGTCCTTCCTTTGTGTAAAGTTTCATCAAAATCCTTCAAGTGGTTTAAGAGGAGTTGCGCTTATGAGAAGTGTGGATAGACGGACAGACGGATGGACAGACGGACAGACAGATGGATGGACAGACGGACAGACAGACAGACAGGGTGATTCCTATATACCCCCCCAAACTTTGTTTGCGGGGGGGTATAAAAATTCCATCGAAATCAGATGAAAAATATAGATTTGACATATTTAGAAAAATTGCATTTTTGGCCCCTTTGACCCCTTATAGCTCGGAAACGATAAGACCTACACAAAATCCGTTGGCATAATACTCAAAGCTTAGATCAAGAGAAATCCAAAGAAAAACTAGATGGACACAATAAGGAGCTTGAAACAATAATTAGCTGGACACAAACTTAGAGAAAAAAATCAAACAAAAAAACCCATCTAAATCCGATGAGAAATAAAGATTTTACATACTTGTGACAATTGTGAAAATTGCAATTTTGACCACTTTGACCCCTTACAGCTTGGAAACGGTAAGAGATACGCAAAATCCGTTGACATACCACTGAAAGCTTAAGACAGGAAGAATGTAAAGAAAAAAATCCCATCGAAATCCGATGAAAAATAAAAATTTTATGTAATTTGCACATTTGCAATTTCGACCCGTTTGTCCCCTCATAGCTCCGAAAGGAAACATGTGATCAAATATCTAATAGTTTAGCGCCATATTAATTTTTCATATGGAATCCAATGAAAAAAACTGCATCAAAATCGGACTAGAAATAAAAAAAGAAAAAAAAATTTTGTGATTTGCCCCTTTTGGGCCCCATTTATCTCATGAACGGTACATGCGACGTGAAATCCGTAGCAATACACCTGATTTGAAATTTCCTCAGGAGCACACTGAAAGAAACCCCATCAAAATCTGATGAATAATAATTCTACAGCCAAATACACCCAATTTTGCCCTTTTTGGCCCCTTTTTTAAAAACGGGAGGGGCCAAAAAATCCAAAACCACTCAAAGTCTTTCTTTTGTGCCAAGGAACATTGTGTTAAAATTTCATAAGGATTGATCAACTGGAACTTAAGTTATTAACCAAAAACAAAAGTGTCTACAGACGACGACGCGGACGACGACGACAACGACCAAGCGCCATACCATTATATGACCTAAATTTTTTTGCGGTCGTATAAAAATTGCTTGTCTTTGACTCAGTTTGAGAGTATCAGGAAATTTACCAAAATTGGAATCCAAATTTCTGTAATCTAAGCATTGAACATTTTTGTTTTCACTAAAATTCATTCAAAAAGCATTGTTGCTAACAAGAATTCCCTAAAATTGCTTGTCTTTGAGAGTTACAGGAAATTTACCGAAATTGGAACCATACTTTTTATTCTTCAGTTTCAGAATTATGCTGAGTATGAAAAATTGCAAAAAAATATTTATTTATATGCTAAAATTTCAAAAATTATTAGGTCTTGGACATTTTCAGGGAAATTACCAAAGTTGGAACCAGAATAAAATCCTGAAAATTTATTGCTTATCTATAGACTATATGCAACAATTCTACATCAAAATTAAATTTCCCAAGTTCCAATTTGTTGAAACATTCTTGATATTATGGAAAAAGTTGAATTTAGTCAAATTCATTGATGCAGAAAATATAGGTCAAGGTGACATTATTCTGGTATGGATGTTGGTTACTACTAAAGATGTAACCACTTACCAATCTTCATCCCTCTACGGCATGTAAGTGCTGAGATATAGTGGAAACAAAAAACCAGAGGCTCCCTGGAGCCTATATCGCTCACCTGGCTTTCAGTTGCCACAATCAAGCTAACATTGTAAATTATACAGTTGAACTTCAGTCTCTCAAACTTTGGTAGAGCAAACACCACCATTAACTTCGACTCTATTTTAAGTCTGATCATGTTTTACTGTACTTCTTTGTTGGGCTTTTTTGACAAATTGTCTTGCTAAGGACCACTTTCGACACTAGTTTTGAAGTCGAGACATCATTTGGTAAATGGCAGTCAACAACAATTATATCTTTAAGTTACGACATCAATATCTATTTGGAAACCAAATTTCATTGAAATCAGACAATGTTGAATTTTCCCGCCTTTTTTGGCGGCCATTTTGAAAACGGCGGTCAACGAAAAATTTTCAACATCACATTTGAAGTTGCTACATCAATACCTTTTTGGAAACCAAATTTCATTGAAATCGGACAATGCTGAATTTTCCCGCCTTTTTTGGCGGCCATTTTGAAAACAGCGGTCAACGAAAATTTTTCACATCACATTTGAAGTTGCTACATCAATACCTTTTTGGAAACCAAATTTCATTGAAATCGGACAATGTTGAATTTTCCCGCCTTTTTGGCGGCCATTTTGAAAATGGTGGTCAACGAAAAATTTTCAACACCAGTTTTGAAGTCGCAACATCAATATCTATTTGGAAACCAAATTTCATTGAAATCAGACAATGCTGAATTTTCCCGCTTTTTTTGCAGCCGTTTTGAAAATGGCGGTCAACCAATAATTTTCAACATCAGTTTTGAAGTCACCACAGCATTGCAAACATTTATCAATTGACACTTAACCTTCATCTTCTATAGTTTTGGAAATAAAAGATGAAAAATATGAAAATTTTGAAAATTTCGTAAAAAAAAGGTTGATAACTCCTACAAGGGTTTTTGGATTCTCTTCAAAATTTCAGGGTGGGTAGATCTTGACATGCTGAACATTTTTGCAATTTGAAGTTGACTTGTATCTCTTATAGTTTTTCTAATAAAAATTAATAAAGTTAAAATTTTGCAAATTTTACAGAAAAAGGGCAATAACTCCAAGATGGGTTTTCGGATTTTCTTCAAAATTGCAGGGCAGGTAGATCTTGCTATGCTGATCACTTTTGCCCCCCTGTCAGACTTTTAATTTCTGTAATGGTTTTTGAGTTATTTGCAAAAAACAGCAATTTACCCCTATGTTCTATTTTTAGTAACAGCAGCCATGTTGTTCGGTCTTCAAATTAATCCAACACAATTTTTAAACTGCATACCCTGGTGATGCTTCAGGCAAAGTTTGGTTACAATTGGCTCAGCAGTTTCAGAGGAGAAGATTTTTGAAATTGTTGACGGACGAGGGACGACGGACGCAAAGTGATGGCAAAAGCTCACATGGCCTTTTAGGCCAGGTGAGCTAAAAATTGATTGAAAAAATAAGACCAACAAATGGCAAAATACGGAAAAATTGGAATTATTTTTTTTCAAATATATACTTGGGATTCAATAATAAAGTTGTACTGAATATTGTGTCAAAAATTCATTGATATTGAGCAAGATTTCAAATAGTTATTGAAGTTCAAAAAAAGTTTAACATTTGGGTTAACCAAATGTTGAAGACGACGCCGACACCGACGACTGAATCTATGGTCGCTATGTCTCGCCTTCCCGACATTCGTCGCAGGTGAGACAAAAATTAGCAATCTTTGTAAAGGACCTTTAGTACATCATTCCTTGGTTTGGAATTTGCTTCTGTCCTTTCAGAGGAGAAGATGAAAATGTGATTTCTTGAAGAGGGTCCAATGTTAAACCTAAGTTCCATGCTGGCTGCGCCATGTCATTTGTAGGATCGGAACAAACTGAGCAATTTTTGTAAAGGACCTTCCATACATCATTCCTGTATATTTTGGTTGAATTTACTTCAGTGGTTTCAGAGGAGAAGACGAAAATTGATTTTCTGATAGGGTCCAATGTTAAATAATGTTCCCTGATGGTGGCCATGTTTTTTATTGGATTGGAGCGAAATGAGTAATCTTTTTGTTAAGGACCTTTAGTACATCATTCCCAGTCTGCTCCATTAAGCACTAGTCCAATGCCCGAGACTAGTAAATTTTTTCAACCACTAGTCGACCTGGACTAGCAAGAATTTTTTTATGTTGTATTTTCTAAACAACATGCTAAATCTACATTGCCTTTCATTCGGTAAAATTTTCATTTTTTTATCGGACTAGTAAAATGGGATTCGGACTAGCCAACTAGCCCGAAGGACTAGTTATGGAAAAAGTTTTTGGCACAGACTGCATTCCTGGAAAGTTTGTTTGAAACTGTTTAGCCGTTTCAGAGCAGAAGATGAAAATGTGATTTTTCCCATATAGTCCAATGTTAAACCTAAGTTTCGCCCTGGCAGCCATGTTTTTAATTGGATGGGAAGGAAATTAGCAATCTATGTTAAGGATCTAGTAGAACATCATTCCTGCAAAGTTTGGTTAAATTTGCTTCAGCTGTTTCAGAGCAGAAGATGAAAATGAGTTTTTCCCATAGGGTCCAATGTTAAACATAAGTTCCGCACTGGTGGCCATATTTTTTATCAGATGGAAAAGAAATAAGCAATCTTTGTAAAGAGCCTTCCATACATCATTCCTGTAAAGTTTGGTTGAATTTGCTTCAGCTGTTTCAGGGCAGAAGATGACATAGGGTCAAATGTTCAACAAAATTCCAAACGAAATAAGCAATCTTTGTTAAGCACCTTTAGTACATCATTCCTGTAAATTTTGGTTGAATTTGCTTCAGTGGTTTCAGAGCAGAAGATGAAAATGTGATTTTTCCCATAGGGTCCAATGTTAAACCAATGTTCTGTGCTGGCGGCCATGTTTTTTATCGTATCAGAAAGAAATGAGCAATCTTTGTGAAGGACCTTCCTTACATCATTCCTGAAAAGTTTGGTTGAATTTGCTTCAGCCTTTTCAGAGCAGAAGATGAAAATGTGATTTTCCGATAGGGTGCAATGTTTAACCATGTTCCGTGCTGGCGGCCATGTTTCTTGTCGAATCCGAAAAAAAATGAGCAATCTTTGTTATAGACCTTTAGTACATTATCCCTATAAAGTTTGGTTGAATTTGCTTTGCTGGTTTCAGAGCAGAAGATGAAGATGTGATTTTTCCCATAAGGGTCCAATGTTGAACCTAAGTTCCATGCTGGCAGCCAATGTTTTTTATCGGATCCGAAAGAAATGAACAATCTTTGTAAGGGACCTTCCATACATCATTCCTGTATAGTTTGGTTGAATTTGAGAGAGTAGAAGATGAAAATGTGACTTTCCCATAGGGTCCAATGTTAAACCATATGTTCCATGCTGGCAGCCATGTTTTTTGTTGGATCCAAATGAAAAGAGCAATCTTTGTTAAGGACCTTTAGACACCATTCCTGTAAAGTTTGGTTGAGTTTGCTTTAGTGGTTTCTGAGCAGAAGATGAAAATGTGATTTTTCCCATAGGGTCTTTAAATGTTAAACCTAAGTTCTGTGCTGGCGGCCATGTTTTTTGTTGGATCAGAACGAAATGAGCAGTCATTGTTAAGGAAATTTAGTACATCACGATCATTCCTGTAAAGTTTGGTTGAATTTGCTTTGGTTGTTTAGGAGCAGAAGATGAAAATGTGATTTTTCCCATAGGGTCCAATGTTAAACCTATGTTCCGTGCTGGCAGCCATGTTTTTTATTGGAACGGATAGAAATGAGCGATCTTTGTAAAGGACCTTCCATACATCATTCCTGAAAAGTTTGGTTGCAACTGCTTCAGCCTTTTCAGAGCAGAAGATGAAAATATGATTTTCCCATAGGGTCAAATGTTAAACAATGTTCCGTGCTGGCGGCCATGTTTTTTGTCGGATCCAAAAAAATGAGCAATCTTTGCTATGGAGCTTTAGTACATCATTCCTATAAAGTTTGGTTGAATTTGCTTTGGGGGTTTCACTGAGCAGAAGATGAAATATGATTTTTCCCATAAGGGTCCAATGTTGAACTGAAGTTACATTGTACATGCTGGCGGCAATGATTTTTATCAGATCTGAAAGAAATGAACAACCTTTGTAAGGGACCTTCCATACATCATTCCTGTATAGTTTGGTTGAATTTGCTTCAGCCATTTCAGAGTAGAAGATGAAAATGTGATTTTCCAATAGTTTCTAATGTTAAACCATGTTCCGTGCTGGCAGCCATGTTTTTTGTTGGATCCAAATGAAATGAGCAATCATTGTTAAGGACCTTAAATAGTACACCATTCCTGTAAAGTTTGGTTGAGTCTGCTTTAGTGGTTTCTGAGCAGAAGATGAAAATGTGATTTTTCCCATAGGGTCCAATGTTAAACATAAGTTCCGGGCTGGCGACCATGTTTTTTATCGGATCGGAAAGAAATGAGCAATCTTTGTGAAGGACCTTCCATACATCATTCCTGTAAAGTTTGGTTGAATTTGCTTCAGTGGTTTCAGATAAGAAGATGAACATGTGAAAAGTTAACACGACGACGGATGGATGGACAGACAATGGACAACGGATGCCAAGTGATGGCAAAAGCTCACACTGACCGTTTGGGTCACACACTGACCGTTTGGGTCAGGTGAGCTAATAAGATTTTCCCATATGGTCCAATGCTAAACGGCTTGGCCAAGATCAGGTGGCCTTTTGCATTTGAATCATGTTATATATTTAAATATCTTTATTGTTATATGCCACCGGCATAATGCATGACCCATTTCAAAGAGGAGAAACCCAGTTTTCTGGTGATAATTATAACATTGCATACTTTGCATGATTCAATACAACCTAATTTTTCTGTTGAAGGTGAAAAAAATGCACAAATTTGCACTTTTTGATGTTGCAAGATTTTTTTTCACATTCTGAACTTTCTAAAAATAAACATTTTGCAATTAAGGCATTAAGGTTTACTGTCCTCAAGTGTGGAGTAGATTCTGATCTATAAGGTGTTTTTCACGGAATTAAAATATCTCAATTTTTCATGAAATTACACCAAAACATTTCTATGTACATGTTCGTTATACAAACACAGATAATAGTTAGTCTACATTGAGTGAAATTATCTCTAATGTTACATATAGTGAATGCTTTATAAGGCTTTTTTACCTTCAAAGAACTATAAAAATATTGTAAAAGCTGCATCACATCTTACAAAAACTTATGGCCGGTTTCCTGGCTCTTTAACGTATTATATTTGCAATTGTTCAATGAACATACCAGTATTCCTCAAGTAACACCTATAACAACTCCTTCTAAATTCCTGTCTTTTATTTGTCAATCAACCAATCAAGATTCTATAGAATTCTATTGTATACCAATTTGTACTGCCTGAAGGGTTTTACCTTGATACTCCGGTGATGACAAATTGGTATACAATAGAATCTGTTTCGATCATGATTCATGAAGTTTCATTTTTTCATTATTCTGCAACACAGTTGGCCACCTGATCTTGGCCAAGCCGTAAACTATGTTCCGTGCTGGCAGCAATGTTTGTTGTCGGATTGGAACGAAATGAGCAATCTATGTAAAGGATCTTCCATACATCATTCCTGTAAAGTTTGGTTAAATTTACTTCAATTGTTTCAGAGGAGAAGATGAAAATATGATTTTCCCTCAGGGTCCAATGTTAAACCTAATTTTAAGTTCTGTGCTGGCGGCCATGTTTTTTGTAGAGGCGGAATGAAATGAGCAATCTTTGTAAAGGACCTTCCATACATCATTCCTGTAATGTTTGGTTAAATTTACTTCAGCAGTTTCAGAGGAGAAGATGAAAATGTGATTTTCCCATAGGGTCCTATGTTAAACCTAAGTTCTGTTTGTGATAACATTTATTTTATTATGTTCTTAATTAAATAACATTTAAGAATTCAAATGAAAAACGATCTGAGCAAAATGAATTTGCAATGGTACAAAAATGTAACATATGCTAATTATCTAACAGCTTTGGCTGGAATATACTAATTACTAAGAGTTTATACAGAAATACTTTTGGTACAAAAATAAGTCATTTCTTAAAATATCCCCTGCAAAATGTTATCCTGGTCATAGGAGAAAAGAAGAGAAATCCTGGGATTTCCTGGCATTTCCTTGGAATTTTTTGAAATAACATCATGTGAAGTCCTTGGAAAATTATTTTGCTTAGAATTCCAGGGAAATCCCTGGATTTCTCTTGGTAGTTCAAAGAGAATTTTCAGGAAATGCAAGGACTTAAACTTTAATTGAAGAAAATTCAAGACTTTAACTTTTTCAAAGTTTAAAGTCTTTTCTCCTAATGTAGAATTTTCAAGAAATGCCAAGACTTTAACTTTGAGTTGTCAGAAAAATGAAGAATTGCAAAGACTTATTTTCTCCTTAAATCTTGATCTTGTAGACTCTTGTTAATGATTTCAAGCAAGTTGATGACTAAGATATTTTAGAGGAAATTCAAATTCTGATATCTGATTGTATTTGATAAAAACAATGCAAGAGAAATTAAATAAGGAGTTAAATATACCAAATGCTATTCATGAGGGAATTTTGAAAGTCTATGGATGTGCAAATAATTCAAAGATTCCATAAAACATGTAAGTACCCTAACCCATGCATGCCTTACTCGACCTTTTTTCTTAATATTTCTCATGTTTTTTTCAAAGCTCATGGTGAATACATGTCACTGATACTGCTGATGTCTACTGAAATATATGATGATTCTTCACCAAATCCTGCGGGAAGTTTTGAGTTTGATTTTTCTTCCATAGTGTGGCAGTGTTTTACCAGCAGACTAGACTCCTTTAGCTAGCCGGCAGTTTAGCGGNGAGCACCCCTTGACCCATCTTTCAAAATTACTTATTGTCATATTCTCTCCTTTCAAGATTGTGGTCATGGAGTTAGTAGTCTACCTGTATTGGGTAGTCTACCTGTATTGGGTTTTATTCGTATGTTTACTAAACTATAGGGAACAGGACAGATAAAGGGGAGGTTTGGGTACCCATAAACCGGTTTAACCCTACCGCTGGCTTTTGCTAGTGCCGGTACCAAGTCTGGTTGTCCGGAGTTCCTATCGTTGTTTATTTTTGTCTTTTGTCTAATTTGTGTTTTTCCTGTGTAGTTCCCATGTAATTATAATTTTCAGCCATTGTGGATGTTTCCTGTTGTCCCCTTTATTTCATCTATATACATTTTTAAGCAACTTAATTAATTGAAGAAAGATATCACATATTTCTGCTCTTCAACTATAAAGGTGCAAATTATTAAATTACCATGCACACTCTGTGTTACTCTGTAGTAATGAATTTTGAAGGACAGTTATAATTACAGAGATAATCTCAGAAGCCTAGTAATATATCTAGGACCACAACAAAAAGTACATTTTAATAAATGTTTATAAAGTGAGTATATAGAACAAGAGTGGACCCTAATAGATGTTTCGCCCGTCCCTGCTTGTCGCTAAAACAGTCATGTACTACTCAAGAGCAACCTACAAGCCAAATATTATTACCATTCCACTTACAGTAATTAAGAAACTATTATAATCAGAAACACTCAACTTTGTTCACTAGACCATGAAATTGAGGTCAAGGTCAAAAGCCATATGGCAGACTGACATGTACTAACCAAAACCAAGCTATATACCAAATATCATTGACCTATGGCTTGTAGTTATTCAGAAACAGACTTAAGCAAAAAAACTTAACCTTGTCACTGGACCGTGAAATTGAGGTCAAGGTCAAAAGCCATATGGCAGACTGACATGTACTAACTAAGACCAAGCTATATATTAAATATCATTGACCTATGGCTTGTAGTTATTGAGAAACAGACTTGAGCAAAAAAACTTAACCAGGTCACTGGACTGTGAAATTGAGGTCAAGGTCAAAAGCCATATGGCAGACTGACATGTACTTACCAAGACCAAGCTATATACCAAATATCATTGACCTATGGCTTGTAGTTATTGAGAAACAGACTTAAGCAAAAAAACTTAACCTGGTCACTGGACCGTGAAATTGAGGTCAAGGTCAAAAGCCATATGGCAGAC
>MJUU01058869.1:73565-92295 GCA_002080025.1 Modiolus philippinarum | reverse complement strand
TCGCCGTCATACTTTGCACGCCTATGTCTCGCTTTCCGCTACTTTCGTTGCGGGCGAGACAAAAATAACAACACATTATAGAAATACACATCAAATACATGTATATGTGTGTTTCAGCTATGGCAGAAAATACGTGTGAACTTTCTGTGTGGTATATATCATTCACAGCAACACATGGTCTGATTATATGTCATTAAATGATTGATGGGACAGATTTCTTGGAACTCCCTGGATTTCCACTGCTTGAAGAATTCCTAGGAAATCCCAAGAAAAGCAGGGAAAAGCATGTGAAATTTATTCCTCAGAATTCTCATCAAGAAATCCCTTGATTTCCAGGGAATTTATTCCCTAGAATTTTAAGGAAATTCCATGGAATTATGTGGAATTCCCAGGAAATTTTTGCAAGGGATAACTTTTAATATACATGATATATGGGATATTTTGTTTGATCAGGAGGAATACCATTCTCATTTTGGAAATTTGTTGACTTTTTATGAGTCTCCCTTGTAATGTGGGTGACAGAAACCCGCTTTGATCAAACAAAAATTATTTCTTATAAAAAAGGAGGTACATGTAAAAAGTTCATCCTTTCCAACCTTCACAAGTCAAGGTCAGGATGTCAGCCAGTCAATAGACATTTCTTTCACAGAGAAGATTTACTCTACAGAGTGAACAGTTATGTACAAGCAATACAAACACACGTGTACAAACGCTCTGTCTGTCCAATTACTTATGAAATTTTCTTGCCAGTTTAATAATAATATAATTCAGAACATGCAGCAATATAGTTAAAATCGTTGCATTCAATACATTACGTTTCTACCTTAACATATATCTTGAATATCTGCAAAACATACCAGTATTTATTTATCTGACACTTACTGTTTGTAATATCAATCCAGATATGAATCACACAATAAACATATCATAGTTCCAATGGAATATTTGAAATATTGAGTTGGCCCAAAACTTCAAAATTGACAGCAGCTGGGTAGGAGACAATTATCATTAAATTATGAACTCTTGAAGACCTGACTTAAGGTCATTGCCATGACTCCCACAGCATACATAAACAGAAGTTGCCATTCATCAACAATATACTAATTACATACTTCACTTGTGTCTGTTCATAAAATACTTCTTTGTACATAAGTGTTTTTCTAGTGCAGTTGGCTTGTGAATTGTGGTATGTGATTGTAGTTTTTTGGCCATTTTAGCACCTGTGCTTAATGTTATACTTTGTTTGTAATTCTTTGTAAAGCATTCAAATTAGGAACCTTTATACAGTTTCTGTTCATCTTCCTGCAATTTTATTTTTCGGACCACAGTGTCAGACAAAATATTGAATTAAATTTACCAAGAAAATATTGCTTTCAAATTTTTTAGTTAATTGTTTCCTGTTCCTTTTTTTTTTTTTATTATAAAATTCCATTCTGACTAACTTAACTTTAACTCATGTCCCTATTTTGACAACTGAAATAGTTGTCCATGTAACCAAATATAGCCACTTGCAACTAAAAATAAAAAGAAGTCACCTTAATTAATTAGGCCACCACACTGATAATATCACTGTGGCTAATCGGAACCGGCAAAAAATGTTTCATCTCAAAGTTTTCTATGTATCGGAACAATTACCGGCTACAATTGTCAGTGGACGAGATAATTTAAATATTTGATTCAGGCATAACATGATCGGTATAAGTGAACTTCGTTGATTTGAAGTCACCCTGAATATCTTAAAATCATTCAGTTCTACAGTTGACATATTTTGTCATTCAACAATGTAGATATAAACAACTTTCTGTGACCGGAATTGAATATTTCACTGAAAACTTTGAAATAATTAAGTTTTCTCGCTTTCACGAAATTATTGTTTGATAAATTCTATCTGGACGACTCAATTGATGTTTAAACTTGACCGAAACTGTAATTTCGTACACTTTAATGTTGATAAGCATGCATAAAAAAAGAAAAGAAACCCATTGTGATTCACTTTGAGAAACCGGTTTCGTCATGTTGTTATCTTTATGATGACCCGGTTCCATCTTTTGGAAGAGCCCGGTTTCGTCATGATGTGTATGCTTTCAATCAGAACATTTATTCATCTTCTGATAAATATATTAGTTTTGCCATATGAAATTATATATTAACAACTTCATTTGATATGTATCTATCATATACAAACAATCGTTCAACTTGCATATACTTTCATGCACTGATTTTGTATTTCTGTAAATTATTGAAGCAAAGCATACCCGCCACCTATCCTTATTTGTGGGGATTTTCCCCCAAGAGAGCCTAAGTATGTCTTCCTTACTTATAAAAACAGTCATTTTTATCCCCCAGCTTAGCAAAGTGCGGAGATTATGTAATGCAGTCCGTCCGTATGTACATACGTACGTACGTGTGTTTGTAATGTTCCCCGATAGCTCTGGAATTACAATGTATGAGATGCAAATTTGAAACTCGGCACCATACTAGAGTATGATCAGAAGTAGCACACTGTGGATTCGGAATTAAGGTCAAACGCTCTAGGGGCAAATTATGGGCAAAAACAAATTTTCGCTATTTCCAATAATTGAAGAAATTTCCAAGACCATTTGGGCTAGAAAGTTGAAACTCTGGAATCGACTCACATATTATGTAGCAACTTCACAGAGGTTGTCGGAACTTTGGTATGACCCCTCAGGGCATGGCCTCTAGGGGGTCCAAAAAACGAAAAAATCCATTCCGCTGGAACTCCTCTTACACCTTAAATCACAGAAACCTTGTAATAAGGGTATAAGTAACACTATAAAAGTTGTCTGTGTAGAAGGTTTCGGAATTTTGAAATTTGACCTCAGGGCGGAAAAATGAGCGAAAATGTATTTCGAGATATCCAGTAATAAGTGAAACCTTCTGAAGTATTCATGTTTGGAAGCTGAGACTTTGTATGCAAGTTCAACTATATGCATCTCATTTACTGATGATAGCAGACTTTTGGTTTGACCCCTGGGGGCATGCCCTTAAGGGGCCAAAAAATGTTAAACAATTAGTACTCATCAGAACGACTGGGTCTCTATGTATAATTTCGATTTTGTGGTTTATATTTTCATGAGGAATTATTGGAATTGCTATTTGAATACGTTCTAAGCTTTTGGAATTTAGACCCTGGTGCCAAATTTGGTAAATTTCCTGAAAATGTCAAAGACTAATAATTTTTTAAATTCCAACATGAAGTTTTATAATTAAGCAACTTTTTAATGTCATCACTATGAACACTAGGATTTCAAAAATACGATTCTAATTTTGGTAAATTTCCTGAAACTCTCAAAGACCAATTATTTTGGGGAATTTTACCTAGCAACCATATCTTTTTTGATGCCTTATAGTTTTAATGATCATTTTCAATGGTCAGATTGCAAAAACCCTTGATTCTAATTTTGGTAAAGTTCCTGAAACTCTCAAAGACCCATTATTTTTTGGAATTTTACCTAGCAACCAAATCTTTTTCAATTATTAAGAGTTATAAGGATGAATTTCAACTGTCAGATTGCAAGAATCTTTGATTCTAATTTTAGTAAATTTCCTGAAACTCTCAAAGACCCATTATTTTTGGGAATTTTACCTAGCAACCATATCTTTTTGGATGCCTTTTACATTTAATAATAATTTTCAATGGTCAGATTGCAAAAAACTTTTATTCTAATTTTGGTTAAGTTTCTGAAACTCTCAAAGACCCATTATTTTTTGGAATTCTACCTAGCAACCATATCTTTTTCAATTATTTAGAGTTATAAGGATGAATTTCAACTGTCAGGTTGCAAGAATCTTTGATTCTAATTTTGGTATTTCCTGAAACTCTCAAAGACCCATTATTTTGGGGAATTTTACCTAGCAACCATATCTTTTTGGATGCCTTTTACATTTAATAATCATTTTCAATGGTCAGATTGCAAAAAACTTTTATTCTAATTTTGGTAAAGTTCCTGAAACTCTCAAAGACCCATTATTTTTTTGAATTCTACCTAGCAACCATATCTTTTTGGTGTTTTACAGTTACAATGAGACCTGAATTCGGACATAAATGGAAAAGTGACCTAGTTTTGTCTGGATGCTGACCTACCCCCAAAGATGCATGTACATGCAAGGTTAGACGATCCTACCATGTACAGTTACTTAGATCTGAACTCGGACGTAAACTTGAATGCAAGTCAATCATGCGGAAAATATCGGTCAAAGTGACTTAATTTTGCCTGGATGCTGACCTACCCCCAAAGATGCATGCACATGCAAGGTTAGATGATCCTACCATGTACAGTTACTTAGATCTGAACTAGGATGAAACTTGAATGTAAGTCACCCATGTGGAAAATATAGGTCAAAGTGACCTAATTTTGCCTGGATGCTGACCTACCCCCAAAGATGCATGCACATGCAAGGTTAGATGATCCTACCGTGTACAGTTACTTAGATCTGAACTTGGACGTAACCCTTCCGGAGCACCTGATGTCACTCCCGGTTTTCATGGGAGTTCACACTATGAGTGCCTTAGTTCTTAATGTTATCTTTTTATTTCCGTGCATTGTAGCTGTCTAACGTCCTTGTTTTGTCTTTGCTTTTATCTGTTACCGTTTTTGCCATGTCTTTGGACTTCGATTTTTGTAGTCATCGCTTCCCTTGTTCCTTCGGTATTCTACTGCTGTTGTTTGAATGTAAGTCAATCATGCAGAAAATATAGGTCAAAGTGACCTACTTTTGCCTGGAATTATATCTGTTCAAAACCATAGAAATCACGTATGAATTAGAATGTTACGTTTTTTTCTTTAACCAAACATAGAATACAAAAAAACTGTTAATTTTTTGTAGCTTAATCATCAAGAAATACATAAATACTTAAGGTAGTACGGGAGTTTAAAATTGCGCATCATTCTTGCGCATATGACAAAAATTGGAATTCACTATGGGAACGTTGTCGAAACCATTTCCAATATCTTGTAATAGTTAAGTTTGATGACATATGCCACTTTTATTGCGTAACCATGCAGAATATCGAACCTTTCAGCTAACTCCAGTTTAATTAAGGGGAGATAATTTGTATAGAAATAATAGGAAAAAATGTTATTTTTGCGATTTATTCAAAAATAAGTTCGGTGACCCCCAATTTTTTTTCATGGAAATATCAGCTATTAATTTACCAATTTGAAAAAAATTCTATCTGATGTAACTAAAATAATTTATAATTTTGTTGGAATTCGCTATTTTTCCCTATTATTTCAACCAAAATAGCAGATTTTTACATTTCGTATTTCATTCTTATATGACCGGTGACCCCTTATTTTTATTTTATTTTTCGTATGCTCTAATAACAAAGCGTAAATCATGAAAATATCAGAAAATTCTATCTGACAAAATTTTAGACCCCCATACCAACTTAATGATGAAAATGAAAACCAACAAAAAATATCATTAATGCTTTTTCATAAACATTAACTAAAAAATTTTTCAGTTGGGACCATAGAAAAGGGTGACTGACAGATGCAGTCATTTGATTATTAACATAGTCTATAGTTTAGACCCCCAATTTTGTAAAAGTTGATGGAAATATAAGTTAGCAGACCCAAAATATCTGTTTTCCTGTAGATTTTATCTTTCATCAAAATTGCTTGTTTAAAATTGTCCTTGGGTTTCCTCCTTTAAAGTTTGTTCCATATCATGCATATCATATGAAGTGCCACATTGAAGTGTAATTTGTAATTTAATTAATTACTTTCCTAAAGAAATTGTAATTTAATTAATTACAATAAAGAAAATGCTGTAATTGTAATTGTAATTTAATTGAGGAAATTTGGAATGTGTAATTGTAATTTAATTAATTACATTTCAAAGTAATTGACCCCCAGTCTGGGCCCTGGATGCTGACCTACCCCCAAAGATGCATGCACATGCAAGGTTAGATGATTGTACCATGTACAGTTACTTAGATCTGAACTCGGATGTAAACTTGAATGTCTGAACTCAGACATAAACTTGAATGTAAGTCGATCATGCGGAAAATATAGGTCAAAGTGACCTTATTTTGCCTGGATGCTGACCTACCCTCAAAGATGCATGCACATGCAAGGTTAAATGATCCTACCATGTACAGTTACTGAGATATCAACTCGGACCTAAAATTAAATGAAAGCCAGTCAAGCGGAAAATATAGGTCAAAGAGACCCAATTTTCCTGGAGGCTGTGAGTTAGCCCAAGACGCGGACGAAGATGCGGACGCGGACGAGGACATGGACATGGACACGGACGCGGACGCCGGGGGTACTCCAATAGTCCCCCTCAACTTCATTGAGGCGAACTAAAAATGCAGAAATTTTGAAATTTAACAGAAAAAAGGCTATAACTCCGAGATTGGTTTTCAGATTTTCTTCAAAATTGCACAGTGGGTAGATCTTATCCAGCTGATATTTTTTACTCCATGACAGATTTTTGATATCTGTAACGGTTTTCGAGTTATTAGCCAAAAACTGCAATTTAACCCTATGTTCTATTTTTAGCCACAGCAGCAATGTTGGTTTTCCGATCTGCACAAAAATCACAAACTTTAGTCTCCTCATGCCAAGGATCATTTGTATCAAGTTTGGTTTTATTTGACCCAGTGGTTTCAGAGAAGAAGATTAAAATGTAAAAGTTTACGGATGGACGCCAAGTGATGGCAAAAGCTCACATGGCCTTTGGCCAGGTGAGCTAAAAATCATGTAATTATAAATTCAGTTGCAGATACCATAAAACAGTCTACTGTGTCCCTATCTGTACCCTGAGGGAGACATCTCCCTCTTCTTTTGAAGTACATGTACATGTGTACCTGTTTACAGATGAATGTGGGGGAGTTATTGATAATAAAACACCTGTGTAAATCTCCGGTATTTAATACTTTATAAAAAAGCTACCCCTTCTTGGTTGTTAAGGTACCATAATATAAGCTAGGTATGCCTCTTGTCAAGTACTATTGTATTATATCAACAAAAATATTATACATTCGTATCCCAAAATGGAAATGCCGACAAATTATTGCATAGGTTTATTAAAAATTTAAATATCATAAACAAAGCAATAAGACAGTTTTTTTATTTGTTAAACAGAAAGACAATACCATCCAATCCAATATCTTTGGATAGTACAATGAACATTATACTCATAAATTACACTTAAATCATTTGTGAAAAAAGCAGAATTTTTTTTTTTTAAATCAGTCAATGTATGTTAAAATATTTGAATAAAATTGATGCATAATAATACAGTACTATCATACAAATAGATGCAGTAGTAGAACTAAAAATAGTTTAAGGTGCGCAATCCAATCGGGCATTTCAAAATGCGGATTTGGTTTGATTTTTTGGCCGGAACAGTCTTTTGACAGGTTTTCCTTTGTGACGTCATAATTGATTGACTAATATGAAACGTCATATTACGTCTACTTCGCTGCAAATTAACTCCCTTTTCCCCTAAATAATATTCATTACGGTAACTTTGTAAAATATCTCCATTAAAAGCATGGTGACCTACATTTTTTCGCCTTTAAAAAAAATTTTTCCTGCAGTTAAGATCATAAACCATTTATTATAGTCAATATATCATGACCTTGGTTATATTACAATCAATTTTAATAAAGGGCTACATCGAGCACAGCATGATACGACCACAGCATGTCGACCACTGAAATTTAAACAAAAGTAGTTTAAAGTGAATGTGGACAGAGTAAAGAGCTTGACTCAATAATAAGTTGGACACAAAAAGAAGCTTGACACAGTTAAAAGCCAGACACAAACTAGGGAAAATATCAACTTTTTTTATCACTAATTGATAAAAAAAAACTGTACATGTAAGAGCTATGCAAAATATGTTACTATCAACTAAAAACTTACATCAAGAGAAATCCAAAGAAAAAAATTTCATCGAAATCTGATGAAAAATAAAGATTTGACATATTCAGAAAAATTACAATTTTGGCCCTTTTAACCCCTTGTAGCACGGACTGTATAGAAAACAGTATTAAATAAACAAAAGATTGGTGCAATAAAAACTGGTGTATGGTCCAACATATATTGTGTGTAAAATACAATTATAAATAAACTAATCTGCAAACAAAAGCGGAGGCCACTAAAGAGACTCGCCGCTTATTAAAAATAAGAGTCAAAACACCCGTTTACATATAATCAGACTATAAGCTGACAATACTCAGCGAATCATAATGTCATGACGACTATGTGGAAGTAAAAAAATTACGAAAACACTGCATATTTGTGTGTAAACATAAATTACAGAGAAATAGGATTTGAGGCCCGAATTAATCAGTAGAGATGGGATTTGGTGCTTTTAGTGCAAAATAGCATCAAAACGGTAGGAGGAGTTGTGCGGACAATCTGTGTACCATCTATTAATAATTCACCAAACCAGAGGCTTCCAGGAGCCTGTATCGCTCACCTGGCTTAGTTGCCACAATCAAGCTAACATTGTAAGTTATACATCATCTTCAGTCTCTCAAACTTTCGTCGCTTGAACACCACCAATATCTTGAACTGTATGTATTCAAAGTCTGATCATGTTTTACTATATTTCTTTGTTGGGCTTTTTTGACAAAAAACATTCTTGCTAAGGACCACTTTCGACACCAGTTTTGAAGTCAAGACGTCGTTTCGTAAATGGCAGTCAACGAACAATTTTCAACATCCGTTTTGAAGTTGCAACATCAATACAAATGTATATATTTGGAAACCAAATTTCATTGAAATCCGACAACATTGAATTTTCCTGCCTTCTGTGGCAGCCATTTGAAAATGGCAGTCAACAAACAATTTTCAACACCGGTTTTGAATAGTGACATCAATATCCACTTGGATACCAAATTTAATTGAAATCAGATAATGTTGAATTTTCCTGCCTTTTTTTGGAGGCCATTTTGAAAATGGCAGTCAACAAATAATTTTTAATATCGGTTTTGAAGTTGCGACATCAATACCTATTTGGAAACCAAATTTCATTGAAATCGGACAATGTTGAATTTTCCCGCCTTTTTGGCGACTATTTTGAAAATGACTGTTTAACATCAGTTTTGAAGTTGCGACATCAATACCTATTGGAAATTTTTTACGAAAGGATATGGAGTAAATGAACATGAAACCATAACACATATGTTAACTCCAACTGCAATAATTTTAATGAGCTGTATGGCCATTTCTGAAATTAATTCCTCATCAGCAGCACTAGAACCCAATCAAAGGAAATCCATAATTTCAAGAAATGTTTAAAATGCATGAAACCAAACTAAATCCGAATAATCAGTAGTATCAAATATAGCTAAGGACTAAACTACGATGGAGGGAGTTAATCCTCAGGTTTTAGAATTACATAAAATTGAACAAAGTGTACACATGAGTTATGTACAAGTACACACCATATCTTAGAAAAATAAAGAGCATACATCTCTACCACGGGGAATTGTTTTTACAAACTCCTGTATTAAATATTTTACGAAAGGATATGGAGTAAATGAACATGTTAACTCCAACTGCAATAATTCTAATGAGCTGTATGGCCATATTGGAAACCAAATTTCATTGAAATCGGATAATGTTGAATTTTTCCCGCCTTTTTTGGCAGCCATTTTGAAAATGGCAGTCAACAAACAATTTTTAACATTAGTTTTATAGTCCCAACATCAATATCTATTTGGAAACCAAATTTCATTGAAATCGGACAATGTTGAATTTTCCGGCCTTTTCTGGTTATGACGGTCAACGAACTATTTTCAACACCACTTTTGAAGTCTCCACAGCATGGCAAACATTTAATCATTTTGCACTCAACTTTCATCTTCTATAGTTTTGGAAATAACAGACGAAAATTTAATAAAGGGCTATGCCGAGTGCAGCATGATACGACCGCAACATGTCGAACACTGAAACTTGAACGAGTGTAATTCAAAATGAATGAGGACACAGTAAAGAGCTTGATACAGTGGGACACAATAAAGAACTATTATGAAAATCATAAATTTCTAATATTTCGAAGAAAATGCAATTTTGGCCCCTTTCACCCCTTGTAGCTCGGAAAAAGTAGGAGCTACTCGAAATCCACTGGCATAATTTTGAAAGCTTTTATCATGAAGAATCTTAAGAAAAAATCCCATCACAATCCAATGAAAAATAAAGATTTCACATATTTTGAAAAATTGCAATTTTGACCCCTTGTAGCTCTGAAACCGCAAAAGCTACGCGAAATCCGTTGACATAGTACTGAAAGCTTATATCAAGAGGAATTCAAAGAAAAAAAATCTCATCAAAATCCGATGAAAAATAATGATTTCACATATTTAGAGAAATTGCAATTTTGGCCCCTTTGACCCCTTGTAACTCGGAAACCGTAAAAGCTATACAAAATCTGTTTACATACTACTGAAAGCTTATATCATGACGAATAAAAAGAAAAAAATCCCATTAAAATCCGTTGAAAAATAAAAATTTTATGTAATCTGCATGTTTGCAATTTTTTCCCCTCATAACTCAGAAAGGAAACAAATTATCAAAAATCTGACGGTGCAGCGCTCTATTTATTTTTCATAAGGAATCCATAGCAAAAATCGACATCAAAATCGGGCTAAAAATAAAATAATAAATTTTTTTAAATTCGCCCCTTTTGGACCCCATTTATCTCATGAACGGTACATGCGACGTGAAATCCGTTGTCATACTACTGAATAGAAATTACCTCAGGAGCACACTGAAAGAAACCCCATCAAAATCTGATAATTAATAAAAATTCTACAGCTAAATAGGTGAAAACACCCAATTTTGCCCTTTTTGGCCCCTACTTTAAAAACGGGAGGGGCCATAATGACCAAAACTGATCCACACCTTTCTTTTGTGCCAAGGAACTTCATAACGATTGATCGATTTGAACTTGAGTTATTGGCTTAATCTAAAAGTGTCTACAGACAACGACGCCAACGTCGACGACAGCGCCATACCATTATACGACCACAAAATTTTTGCGGTCGTATAAAAAATTCGGTGAAAAAGGGCAATAACTCCTACGAGTTTAAGGATTTTCTTCAAAATTTCAGGGTGGGTAGACCTGATATGCTAAACATTTTTGTAATTTAGACTTGACCTCTATCTGTTACACTTTTTGAAATAAAAAATGCAAAAATGTTGAAAATTTTACGGAAAGGGGCTATAACTCCAAGATCAGTTTCAGATTTTCTTCAAAATTTCAGGGTGGGTAGATCTCATCATGCTGATCTTTTTCACACCATGTCAGATTTTTGATATCTGTAACGGTTTTCAAGTTATTAACCAAAAACTGCAATTTACATGATTTACCCCTATGTTCTATTTTTATCAATGGCAGTTAGGTTGTTTGACCTGCTGACTAATCGAACACAATTTTGAGAAGCCATATCCTGGTAATGATTCAACTTAAGTTTGGTTACATTTGGCCCAGCGGTTTCAGAGGAGAAGATTTTTGAAATTGTTGACGGACAGACAGACAGACAGACGACAGACACATAGTGATGGCAAAAGCTCACATGGCCTTTTAGGCCAGGTGAGCTAGAAAATGACTAAGTTCAACAATGTAAATTTTTCAAAAATGCATCAAAATCAAAATCCTTTCCACACTGCACATCTTCAATATAAGTACAAATTATCTGCAAAAATAAAAACTTTCTAACATCAAACTGTAGGAGGAGTTGTGCAGACAAACTATGTACCCTCTATTACAGAATCACCACTAAAAAATGACTAAGTTCAACAATGTTATTTTTGACAAAAATGAACCAAAATCAAAATCTTTATCACATGCACATCTTCAATGTAGGTCCAAATGATCTGCAAAATAAAAACTTCTTAGCATCAAAACTGTAGGAAGAGTTGCACGGACAAACTACACAATGTATGTAATCACCCAAAAAATGACTAAGTTCAACAATGTATATTTTTTACAAAATTGAACCAAAATCAAAATCTTTATCACATGCACATCTTCAATATAGGTACAAATAATCTGCAAAATAAAAACTTTTTAGCATCAAAACTGTAGGAGGAGTTGCATGGACAAACTATGTAATCACCCAAAAAATGACTAAGTTCAACAATGTATATTTTTTACAAAAATGAACCAAAATCAAAATCTTTATCACATGCACATCTTCAATAGAGGTACAAAATATCTGCAAAATAAAAACTTCCTAACATCAAAACTGTAGGAGGAGTTGTGCAGACAAACTATGTCATTTGTATACGTACCTTCTATGAACATGATGAAAAATTATTAAAAATGACTAAGTTCAACAATGTACAGTTATTTTTGACAAAAATGCACCAATATAAAAATCCTTATCAAATGCACATCTTCAATGTATGTACAAATGATCTGAAAAAATAACTAGAGGATGACATGCCCCCACGCAAGGTTGAATCAAATTGGGATTTTCTAGTAATATTTCTGTCTGTAAGACACATATATGATGCCCCCGCTAAACAAATGTTATTCTAGGTTGCACAGATTAACTACTGGTATGTACCCTCTATTACTAAATCACCAAAAAATTATAAGTTGAGCAATGTATATTTTTGACGTTTGTTTGAAAAAGAAATGAACCGAAATCAAAATACTTACCACATGCACATCTTCAATATAGGTACAAATAAACTGCAAAATTAAAGCTTCCTAGCCTCAAAACTCTAGGAGGAGTTTTCGGACAATCTGTGTACCCTGTATTAATAATTCATCCAATAAATGACTAAGTTCATCAATGTGTATTTTTTCCAAAAATGCATCAAAATCAAAATCCTTCCCACATGCACATCTTTAATATAGGTACAAATGATCTGCAACATAAAAACTTCCTACCATCAAAACTGTAGGAGGAGTTGCATGGACAAACTATGTACCCTCTATTGCAAAATCACCCCAAAATGACTAAGTTCAACAATGTATATTTCTGACAAAAATGCACCAAAACCAAAATTCTTACCACATGCACATCTTCAATATACTAGTAGGTACGAAAGAACTGCAAAATAAAAACTTCCTAGCATCAAAACTGTAGGAGTTGTATATTTTTGACAAAAATTAACCAAAATGAAAATCCTTACCACATGCACATTTTCAATATAGGTACAAATGATCTGCAAAATAAAAACTTCCTAGCATCAAAACTGTAGGAGTTGTATATTTTTGACAAAAATTAACCAAAATGAAATCCTTACCACATGCACATCTTCAATATAGGTACGAAAGATCTGCAAAATAAAAACTTCCTAGCATCAAATCTCTAGGACGAGTTGCGCGGACAAACTATGTACCCTCTATCACAAATACACTCAAAAATGACTAAGTTCAACAATGTATATTTTTTACAAAAATTAACCAAAATGAACAAATGATCTGCAAAATAAAAACTTCCTAGCATTAAAACTGTAGGAGGAGTTGTGCAGACAAACTATGTACCCTCTATGAAAAATCACCAAAAATGACTAAGTTCAACAATGTATATTTTTGACAAAAACGCACCAAAATCAAAATCCTTATCACATGCACATCTTCAATATATGTACAAATGATCTGCGAAATAAAAACTTTCTAGCATAAAAACTGTAAGAGGAGTTGTGTGGACATCCCATGTACCCCCCTGGGACGGACGGACGGATGGATGGACGGACGGACAAGGGTAAAACAATATGCCCCCTGACTTATCGTCGCGGGGGCATAAAAACTTTCTACATGTAGCAAAAAAACTGTTGGAGGAGTTGTGCAGACAAACCATGTACCCCCCTCGAAGGACGGACGGACTGACGAAGACGGACGGACAGGGATAAAACAATATGGCCCCTCCCCCCCGACTTATCGTCACGGGGGTATAAAAATGGCAGAAATGGCAGCACAAAGTTTGACCTGGATTCTAGAAAAAACAAGCATGGTGACCCATACTTTTTATTGCCGATTTCAAGTGTGTAGGATGCACTGTTGTATACATGTTCAGGATTGGACAAACCAAGATGGGCATGCCCCCAGGGGTCATGCAAAATGTCCGCTATCATTAGTAAATTAGATGAATATAATGGAAATCAGAAAAGCTTCGAAACATAAATACTTCAGATCAGATTTTGCATTACTTGATAACTGGCACAGACAACTTTACAGTCTTACTTATACCCTTATTACAAGGTTTCTGCAACTTAAGTTGTAAGAGGAGTTCCAGCTGAATTGATTTTCATTTTTTGGACCCCCTAAAGGCCATGCCCTGACAATGCCGGAGGGGTAATATAAAAAGAAATCATGTATATGCTAAGCAGAGTGATATGTCTATCACGGTGATATATCACGGTAAGTCTCTGGCTGTACTGTACATAATCCCCCAATTTTCGCTAATTGGGGAGGGATAATACCACTACCTTAAGGGGCTAGGTTTGTTTATAATACCGGTAATACAATCCACTGCTGTACATGTAAAAACTAAAGTGATTCTATCAAATCTCACCAAGAATTAAGAGGGGTACACCAGCTTTAAAATTAGTGCTTTGAGAAATTTGATGCCTATTATTTTGTTTTTAAACTGGCAATGTGCATGTACAGTGAAGATGAAATTCAGTTGATATGAATAATGAGCCCATACCATAAGTCAATCATGACATATATAGATAATTCCAGACATATGGGATATCTATTTATTGAGGAGGTAAAACATTGGGAAATCAGTGGTAACTGTATGGAAAAGACCCGAGTACAAATTCTTATTCTTTCAAAATTATTTTTTGAAATTATAATAATACATTGTCCTTGATATTTTCAGCGTAAATCATGCTTTATGTAAATTTTAAGCGAGAAAATGAATTAAATTGCAACATTGAAAGTTGGCCTATTTCCCGTTAGCTGAGATGAACAACTAACCTGGCTGACTTCCGGTGAATTTTATCTGCTCTATGATTGGTCAAATTATGGCTGTGATGTCATCACGAAATTATCTATAAGCATAAATGATTCCTAGATTCTCATCCATTTTTTCTCAAAATTTTGGGCAGGCAGGCCATTCTGTTATTTATCTTTTAACAAATTGTGTGAAAAATGCTGTCGTTTAAAAAAAAAAATACCAAAATTGAGCAAAAAATCATAATAAAATTTTTGGAGGCAGGTGAAAAAAATTAGGGCTGGTGGGGATGAGAATGTAAGAATTTATTACTATAGCCTACTGTCAGTAATGATGAAAATCTAAATCAAATAGTTGCAGTAAGTTCGTATACTGGGGACCCAGACAGACCAAACAGGAAAAACATTTACTTTTCTACAATTTTACAACAATAAAAATTTTTACATAATACCCAGCATGCATAATATAGTATTTTGCATCTAATTATCCCAGCTTGCCAAGAGGAACAACACTTCCTTGATTAAATCAGACTGATGCTGAAGAGGTTGATGCCAAATCTAAGATTTCATAATATGACAGAAGATCATATTTGTTATCTTTATCATTACTTATGAATAGTAAAAAGCCTTACTGAGTGAATATTGATACAAGGAAACAAATGTTTATAAATTTATATTAAAATTGCTTCACTGAGCAACTCCTTTGGAGATTAGTATTACATTTAAACATAACAAAAAAAAACATAAAAAAATATCATGTCAGCTGAGGAGCAAAATTATTTATCAACAGTATAACATGTATAACAGCATTGACATGTGTCTTGGTCCATTCTCTTTTCACCCTTGTTAAAGAAGTTCACTCCAAAAAATTGGGCTCTTCTCTCCTTTATTTATGTTGTGAAATTAAATATTATTTCATAATTTTATATTGTTCTCCATGTATGACAACAAGACAAAATCTTTCTACGGAACGTGGAAATTTTACCAAAATCATTAACACCAGATTTAATACATGTACTGCTTTGCAGAACCGTAGCCTATACACATGTAGGTCCTTTTATGTGGTCTACAAATAATAAAGTACAAGTATCTACAGCAAAAGTTCTGCAGCTAATCACAACAATTTTTCAGACACTTGCATGACTTGTCTGAAAGATTTTCAAAATTTAGAAATCTTTTATGCACATCTACATGTATATAAGCTCAAATAATGTAGCAGTTCAGTCTGAAAATTAATTCACATGTCCATGTTATTTATATGTGGCATGTGGGCAATTAACATTGCTGATGTTTATTGTATTTCTTCACAGTTGCATAGTAATGTTTACATTACTATGCCCATGTTGATGTGTTTCTGAATAGGTGGAAATTTTACTAACGCTTACCTTTGCTATTTTTATCGGTTCATGAAAATCACATCCTCCTTGGAATCTAAATCCCCAGGGTGCTCCACCCTTTAAAGTTACAGTGTAGGACATTATGAATCGATTGAAACCGCCATGAAAACCAACACTTTTAGAATGAGAATTAAAGGGATACTTAAACAGTCGAAATCCGACCCAACACTAAAACTGGGTATTTTTACGTATTTTCTGAATAAAGTAACCGATTTCATCAATACTATAACCATTCTATTTCTAATTTATTAATATATAGTCATTTAAATCATTTCAAAAGTGTTTTCCCTTCTTGATCGGAACTGATGTGTGACATTCAACGGTTTGCAAAACACACGAAGGCAAAGAGAAACTAAAACACGGTACTTTTCCTTCTTTTCTTTGTATATAATTCTTTGTTGGTCACCGGATGGATTTAAAATTAAAAACTGAATATTCTATCAACATCCAAAATTCAGAATTAAAGTTTAAAGGCGAAAAAAATGATAAAATCCCAACATCACAAAAACATCATCTGCTCGTCGTCTTCCTTATGAATCCATGAGAACTCGGCCCATTCCAAACTCGGCATGTTGCAGACTCGGCCTATTACAAACTCGGCCTACACAGACTCGGCCTACAAAAATTTTTACATTCTAGTCATTATATGAAGATATAAAGAGTATAGATGTTTTTTTCAAATCTGATCTACAGAACAACATCAAGATGTTAACCGGCGACATAACAATTAATTTAGTTTCTGAAAGCATTGGATTTTTCATGTTGCATTGAAGATATTCTCATACATTTTTATTTTTTCTTCTTGAGTGACAAAACTTTAAATTTAGAGCTTATGTTTATATATTGTGATATAATATGCTGACTGTTTTCCTGATATATGCATATCATATGCAGGACATTTATTATAGAGATAGCACCCAGGGGTCACTCCCTATATACTGGTATACGGGATGTGCATTTTTTATGGGTCTATTTTTCAAAATTTTCTACATAGATTTGGGTGTCTTTTTTTGCACACTACACATACATTTGGTACCCATTATCTGGTGATTCCTTACATAGGTATGGGTGTCACATCAGAAATACGGCCACAGATATAGATACAACAAATATAGGTAATGAAGCAGGCAATTTCTATGAGCTTTCATGATAACATGTTCAATAAGTTAATTAGATAAATAATGACCTAATCGCTGACATGCTACGTAATTCTAATCTATTTGTTCTGCCTCTGCAGTGACTGACCATGTCATTTGCAATGTGTTTTATAAAATTAACATGATTAATAACAATTATGAATCTTTTGAGTAAATGTTTAGACCTACATTTATATAAATAATTTGTTACATAGATTCGGGTAGTATTTTTGGTTCATTGCATGGATTTAGGTATTGAATGTCTATATACATAGATTTGGGTATGTTTTTTTGGCTTTGGTTGACATAGATTCGGGTACTCTTTTCAATCTGAAAAATGCACATCCCCGTCATAAAATACCAGAGTAACCCCCCGGGAGATAGCAGCGAGAAACCCAGTGGTATTTCAAGTTTTTTTGTGTTTTATATGTCTCTGATAAAAAGGAGAAAACCTCATTGCACATTTCTCACGCTTTATATGAAATTAATCCGCAATATAATTCGCTGAAGAGTGATCAGACATATATTTATGTAGAATCAGCCTCCTCGATCGACAGGTCAAAATTGTTAAGTAATAATCAATTAATTTCATCAATGAATACATGTGTACTATTAAAATAATGTTACCGAATCTATCTTGTTTGCTAGGTAATCGTTCGTCGGTGTCGTATATTGGACTCGATACATGTGTGACCTATGACCTTCCAAACATGAATGAATGGTAATGTCTTGAACTCCGTGTTTGAAATTATCATGTCGGTATTTTGCTATTTATTTTCATCAGATTGTGATTTCATTAAAATATTGAAATAGAGTAATATATTGTCAACAAGGAGAGGAATTACAAAACATCTAACATTAACGGGGTACAGTAAAAAATGGTATATAAAATGATAATAAATATATGATAAGGACAATTATAATTACATTACTAATTATATGATAAGACCAACATTTTACACAGCTGCTGATCAAGTACAAATATATGTCAGTCATCAAAGGCAATATGACTATGTAATTGTTGTAAGATTTGAGGAAAGTGAATTGTACATCATTGCCAATCATTCCTAATTAGCTGATGGAAAAGGGTGAAAATAAATAAATTGGTATAGGTTTTTGAAATCATATTAATATAAGGTCATGGAAGTAGGGTTTTGGAACACCAGCAGCAGCCGTTTCAATAAAGTATATATACCGCAGACAAAAATAGAAATCGTGATAAGGGTTTGAAGACCTACACATCGATGTAGTTTCGTGACATATTCTTGAATAATATATATATATATATATATATAT
>MJUU01058869.1:50389-70521 GCA_002080025.1 Modiolus philippinarum | reverse complement strand
CCACCACCACCACAATAGCCTATCACCCTGCCACCACCACCACCACCGAATACTGAAATGAGCACGAGAGCACAACTAAAAGTATACTCGTGGGCGTATTTAAGATAGAACTAAACATTGTAAGGGTTAAAAATATAATAAGACATTCAATAAGGAATATCATTTAGATAATATTATTGCAACGTTAAAACGGATGTGTTTTTGGGACAAAATGGATTGAAGGGGTACAGAATACTGAACAATCAAATTGCAGTTCAGCGATTGTAAGAAGAAGAGGACAATAATTCTAGAGAGGCTTGGAAATATGCTAAAAGATAAGAGATAGTTTACTACAATATTGGATTGTGACCTACCATCGACTGAAGATAGCAACGACTCCATGTAAAGGATAGACAAAAGACAGTTGGGATAGGGAAGGAGGGGTACTGCAGCCTATAACTGTATACTTATAGCCAGTCACAAGCCTGGTGAAACGCAGAGTGACCCTTCATGGATTGAGAAAATAATTGCTGGAATCAATTGAAATATTTCATATCACTAACACCACCACAATAGCCTATTATCCAACCCCCGCCACCGCCGCTGTCGACACCGCCGCTAAAACACCAATAGATACTACCATCACCGCCGCAGCTGCCGCCGAAAAGTGAAATGAGCCCGCGAACCCTGCCAAAAACGTGTGTCGATTTAAATACTGGTGAACATAAACATAAACTAGCACAAACATCAATAAATCACGAGATATCTCGCCTAAGTCTCGGATGAAATCAACAAACTTTAAAAAAACGTGGGAACTCCCAAGAGTTATGTCCCTTGACGAACCCGGACCTGATAGAAGACACCCAAACAAATACGATACAATGACAATTGCTAAATGACAACACCCAGATATTAGGTGAAACATTGGATTGAAATACAACGAACAATACTGAAAAAGGGTGTATAATGCTATTAAAACATTTGAAAAAGGGTGGGACAAGGGAAAAAATTAATAAAAATTGGATGTAAAAGGAGGAAAATACAAAGAAGAACATAAGAAAAAGGGGTATAATACAATAAAAAACACAAGAAAAAAATCAGAAAATTCCCGGTTTCTGGTCTTAACATGAGAAAATTCCCACTTCCGGTGGCGCATGCGTCATATAATGAGGTCATACAACATCCCTGCGGGATCTTGTACTCTTTCAACACGTCATTTCCGGTCAATATGGCTACTTACAGTAGATACACACCAACTTCAGGTCTACATCTGAGGCTACGCCCACTTCCGGTCGAGCGTGTATACTGTAGGAATTTCATACGATGCTCCTTTGGGGTCACGTGTTGTTCGAACACGTTATTTCCGGTTAAAATGGCCGATTAGGGCTTCGCATGGGGCTACTTCCGGTTGCGCATGCGCAACATTGACATGTCATATCGGGTCACGTGACTTCCGTCACGTCACTTCCGGTCTACGTCACGTCCGGTGACGTCACTTCCGGCACCACCTCGTCAAATCCTAACCGAATCGTCCCTATATACTACTGCCGTTTATAATTTATGCAGGAAAGATTTTTTTACAGGGACCTCCTTAGTGCACTAAGAACAATTACTAAATTTCCGCAAATGAAAAGTTTACGTTACCGAAAATGCTCAATAGGCATGCATCGTATGTTTCCGAAAATTACCGCTGGCGTATGAGTTATACACACCGTACAACCGCTTTGTATCATTTTGATCATCGACCGATTGATACGATCATCGATGTTTGTTTACATGCAGAGAAGTGAAACAGTGGTGTTCATAGTAAAATTTTTGATATATTTAATATGATTTTAAGCAGAATCACGCATTGATTTGGATGTAAAAATGAAGATTATAAATCACATGAGGAAAACAATAAATTACTTTCTTATAACATGTGCATTTTGGCAGACTTTAAAATCAAATTTATACTGAAAATCACGCAAAAATCTCAGATCTTGAACTTCAATTACTTATTCCATACAACTTCGTGCTTAACAAGTTATTATTCAACATCAGATGCATCTTTTACCTTTATTTCTATGTATAAAGTATTATTCAAATGTCAGGTGTTCTTGTTTAATTTGACCATTTAACTTGACACAACAAAAAGAAAATAGGATACGATCTCCGACCGATACATGAAACGATCAACAGCAGATTTCATCTAAGTGACGATACAGTCAACAGCCGTAACAAAAAAGATCAAATGACAGTATTTCCATTTTTATACTCATCCAAAACGAAGTTTAGGGTACATTGATTTCAGTTTGTGCGCCTCTGCGTTTGTCCCACTGTGTCCGCCCATCAATCTTTGGAACACATTTGTGCCTGTTGTAATCTCGACCCTCCTCCAACCATCTCCAGAATACCTGTTTACACTTATGTCAGGATAATAAGTGCATATAAGCCTGTGAACCTGATTTTTAAGATGGATTCATCAAATGTTGAAACAAATTACGTCCATATGGAGATTTCTGTTCGGAGGTAATCTCTGACCCTACGTAAATTTTTTTTCAGATTTTTCCCGAATTCTGCAAACCTTTGGACTTTTCATTTATAAAGTTTGACAATCAAAGATTTTAATGAGTTCAGAGATTCAATAGTTCTTTAAAATATATCAGTCCCTTGTCGAGAAGTTTGATGTTCCAGTCAGACTGTGATTCGAGATTCTTTTTTCACGTGCTGGGATGAACATTTCTTTTCTATGTATACGATCTTTCCATAGTAATTGCTGTTGAGTTGCTACACATGACACTAATGGTTTGGCACTCCATAAAACCTACAACTTCTTAAGTGCCTGTGCCAAGTTAGGACCACAGCGATTTACGACTTTTTTTCTGCTGATTTTGCACAAAATTAGTCTTTTTACCCTTTGAATTTCGCCTCCTGAAAATTCTGTTCGGTAATTTTGTAATTACCCTTATGAAATGATTATAGAGGCTTGTCGAGCCATTTATAGCTCATTTATTGATTTACAACTCCGTCATAATTTTAATTCATATTTCTACTGAACTGTAAGGATATTTTGTTTGTAAAGTTTATAACGATTTATTATCTGATATAACAAAAGGAATTGGACAGAAGTTTTTCAAAGTTATGTAATCCGTTCCCATGCATATTATTTATTACAAAACAAATTTTATATTAGAATAGAAAGGGACATACAACAACTGGTTTATATTTATACAAGAAATACACGATAAAGAGGTTTAAACATGAAAAGGGAAAAAAGGGAAAAAGACTAAAAATTCAAAAATCACACATATTCTGTTCACATAGCCATCTAATTGCACCTTAAGCTTGGGTTTTTTTTCTCATTTTAGCCTTAATACTTTCAGCAATTAAGATGCAAATGCTTTAGTCGGACCTTGCCGAAAACTCTATTTTTCAGTCCTTCCATGTCATTTATTATTTTTTTATTTGATTTGTGCGCTTTCCTGTAATCGGTTCAATTTAAGAGATAACCATACTGTATTTTAGGATCTGAGGGGGTAAATCGTAGATTTTACTGTCGCAAACTGAGTTTTCCGGCGACGCGTTAGCGGAGTCGGAAAACGGATGTTTGCGACAGTAAAATCTTAGATTTACCCCTGAAGATCCTAAAATACAGTTTGGTTATCTCTATTCTAATGCAAATCCGCAAAAAGCATTTATAAAAACCGATTTTTAAATCACAGGAAGTTTGGTATGCGTCTGCGCCATTACGTTGCTATTGGTTCCGACGGTAAATCATGGATTTTACCCCCTCAAAATTCTAACGCCATCCAATCAAAATTAGCGTTACAAACATAAGTGCATTAGAATACTCATTTAACTCTCATTCGTTTACTTACCGGCATTGAAATAACATAATATCTGATTGTATCCAGTTCTACAGAGGGTCGTATTGACAACTTATGTATCGTCAATGCAGATAAAGGCAAAACAATCGGAAATCAAAACAAGAGTCTCAGAGAGCCTGTATCGCTCCCTTGGCCCCAAGAGGATCCAATATTCAATTGTTTTCACCTGTCAATGATCAAACAGTACCTCATGTACTGAATATTTGGTATTTTAATAAACATGAAATATAAATGACGAAGTTTCTCATCTACAAGAGAATTTTTTCAAGCATTGGATCAATAGCATGAACCTTGGAATAGGTGCAAACCTGAAAAGAGTCCTTTTTACAGGAGACAATCTAAAGACTTGTGATCAAGTTTGAGCCCAAATGACCAAGAAAATTCAGGGGAGAAGATCTTTAAAAGTGTTTCCATAAGCCCCAATGTTAAACTATGTTCCCCGCTGATCAGGCTATTTTGGAATAAGTGCGCTCTAAAAACACCTTTTTATAGTCCCGATTTGCGAAAGGTACACAATTTTCATGATGTCATAATGTCTGTCCGTCTTTAAAAAGGAGGTATCCTTTTCTCCTCCTAAAGCACTAATTGGAATTTCTTTTAAATTATGCAGGAACCTCATCGCATAATGTAGATGTGAACTATGCGTTTTGTTTTCCAATAAATACTTTTTTTCAGATTTCTGATATGTTTTGGACTTTGTCATTGTTTCTCAATGCAAACCATATGGCATCCACTTGGTTTCCCATATTCCCCCTTCACCACTGGTCAGAGTTTCATGAAACTTGTGGAAGACCTTAGTTACATTTTATAGATTTGCACTATGTGTTTTGTTTTCCAATAATTCCGTTTTCTACGGATTTTGTCATGTCTTACACGTTGTCATTTCAGCGCAGTGCCAAAAGCTGGTATCCACTGCTCCTCTTAAACCACTGATTGGAATTTTATGACTTATGCAGGAGCTTAATTACATATTTTAGATTCGCACTATTTATTTTTTTCCAGTGATTCCTTTTTTCAGGTTCTTTTTAGAAAATTCACGAAGAGGTCGAGGTGGGGGTGGGGATCCATGGCTGACTAGGCCACAGTAACTATGGTTTAACATAAAAGAATCTTTGAAAGTGTTATCCCATTGGGTCAAATGCTAAACTTTATAACCTCGCTGGCACCATCTTTACATAGGGCTGAATTAAAACATTTTATTTTGCTGGGGGCCACTAAAACACTGCTATGACCAACTTTTGCTCCAATTGGTCTAGCAGTTTCAGAGAAGATCTTTGAATGTGTTTTTTACATAAGTCCAATGTTCATCTAAGTATGTTCCCCGCTTGCAGCCATATTAGACATGGGGCGAATATAAAAAACACCTTTTTGCACGGCCACCAAAGGACTATTGTGGCAAAGTTAGGGTCCAATTCCCTAAAAATGGGGTTCAATACGGTAATTTTGAATTGTGTTCATTCCGGTAACAGCTTCTATTTTTATACCTAAAAAAATCAATACATCAATATCACTAATTAATGAACACTGTTGGGATAAAAAGGGTGATTTATATTTAATCGATTTGAAGCGCTTCATCAATTAAAATTGAGTTAAAATTGTCATATAGGAAAAATTATTGATGCACTTCAATTTGATAAATAGTTTGTTTTTTATGTGGTATATATTTATTTCAGTAGATTTAGAAATCCAGTTTTCCTTATTACTGGTATCTGAGGTGATCGTTTCCGCCTTCAATTACACGAGAGTTTCTATCTCGAAAGTCCCGTATTCCAATGCTAAGGGGGGAAACGTTTTAAATGTTGATATAGCTTGTGTCAAATCTTTCCCTTTAATAAGAATGTTGTTTCCTCTACTCGATTTGACTTCATTACCAGATTTGACATGTTCAACACAGTGAGTGTCCAATAAGAAGCAGGAGATGCTTATTCTACTGGTGGATCAGATCTCCCCCATTGTTTTTAAATTGGGTCTAAGCTGTTCATCTGTATGTATGTCTCAATTTTTTGTTTATGGGCAATACTTGTATGATGTCTTTGTATCTGTGTGTTTCAACTATTTTCAATGCCTTTGGATCATTCTTTTTTTTTTGGACTGATAGTTCGGTTCTTACTTCCTTTGCTATGTACCACGACTTTGATTTTTGTTATGACCACATTATTTAATCCTTCGGTATTTTACTGTCATGTCTTAGTATCAAGAAAATATTCTCTTTGGCTTGCCCGTTCCAAATTACATGGAAAGATATTGATCATAATTTTTCTTTGAATGGTATGATCCAAACTTGGTTCATAACATTTAACAAATTAACAAATTAAAAAGAATCATTTAACAGCCGTGGAACAACGCAGATGTGTGGAATATGGATCTTTGTGCCCCGAATATTTTTTTAACCTACAATTTACGTCACATGATGAAAATCGAAAGTCGTTTACTTAGAAGATGATGAACGTTCATTATTCAGCCAGTTTAAATTGTATGTACTAAACAAGGTCCGAAACCTTAAGTTGTATTATAACAGCTCATCCAATCCCACAAAATGTCAGCTGTACATCTCTTAAAATTTTACAACGTGAAACTATATATATACTGCTTTGTTATATATCATGCAGTTTACCATCCCTGTCTGTACCCTAAAGCACGTTTATTCTCCTTAACACTATTACTCTTACGCCCGGAAATAATTCTTTCACAGTTGAGCTGCTGTCTACTTAAGCAATAACAGTACATTATTTCAGTACATTATTTGAATACCCGAGGGCGTCAATCGTAGATTTGACGGTCAAAATGCAGTTTATAGGCGACGCGTAGCGGATATAACGGATACGCCCTCGGGTATTCAAACAATGTACTGTTATTGCGATTCTAATGCAACAAATCAATTTCATATTCTATTTTTAACTCGTGAATTTGTAACTATACTAGGAAACAGATAAAACAGGGAACCTACTTTGTCACAGGTGTGTAGATGGCGGAATTGACGGTCAGTTTTGACCTGGAACTAATATAACTGTTATATTAGTCCCAGGTTTTGACCAATCAAAACCTTCGTTATATAAATGTTGCATTAGAATTTGGATTAGTCCCAGGATGCTTGTTTAAGTCTAGTCATGTAACATCCGTATGGATTTGAATGTTAGATATAGATGCTCCCAAGGCATTTTTTTTACTATCACAAATCATCAATATTATATTTTTGTAAATTAACCTTTTTTGTATTTAAATAACCTTTTGAAATGCAGTTTTGTCCTCTTATAATGGCCCTGTCACACTATAACGCACACCACCAACGTGTACCCAGCGTGTGAGAATATTTTCGTACTCGCTGGTGTGCGTTGTGTAAGTTAATGGCACGTTCGTAACTCGTTGCAAACGCGTCGACACACGTTGGCGTGCGTTGTTGAACGTTGGGTGCGTCGGAAAATTTTGAACATGTTCAAAATTTCACGATGTTGGCACACACGTTGGCGTGCGTTGTTGAACGTTGGGTGCGTCGGAAAATTTTGAACATGTTCAAAATTTCACGACGTTCGCCAACGTGTGGTTGATAAGTTATGCAGACGTTAGACGAACGCTAGAGGTGCGTTTTGCACGCAATGTGTGCGATATGTAGTAGTTTCTCCAAAGGTGTTTTAAACGTGTAGAGAACGCAAACCGGGCGTCCTTGTAACTAAGGTGTAACGTATTAGCCGATGTTTTATTACAAAAAAATAATGACTAAATAGCAAGATAAAATTCCAAAGTAATGTAAATAGCTGATTTATTTCAGAAGCATATTGACAGATTGTTTTGAAAATATATATTTTTTTATTTTTGAGGGACCTATCCCTTCAGCAAATCTATCTTATTTTTCGGTGGCATTTCTATCGATTTCTACATTTGCAAATGACACTGAGATGAAGAATTTCAAGCTGATCTTACAAAGATCATCGAAACGTTATAAAGACGCTCTATGAATGCTAAAAGACCGTTATGGGTGCGTTCTGTATACGTCAAGTACGCTAGTAAAACGCCTTTGCAACGTTGTCATACGCTTTTACACGTTTTGTAAGCGTTGCATACAAGTTATGGATAAGTTTTCCGTGCGTTGTAGGCCGTTAGCCTAAGGCTATGAATGCGCCCAACAAGAGAATTTCTTCAATTTCTTCGGCCTGTGCCAACGTTTTTATTAAAATTCGTGAACGTCAGCACACGTTGGCTAGAACGTTATAGTGTGACAGGGCCTTTAGATAATATCACAACACAACCGTTGATCGTAGCTGATCTCTGCTGTTGATCGTATCATTCAATAAAATGAATCGGCCGATGATCGTATCCTATTTTTCACATATAGTGTTGAGTATAGTCAAATTACACAAAAACAACTAGCATTTGAATACTAGATGCATCTTTCATACTGATGTTAAATAATACTTTGTTAAATACAAAGTTCTGTGAAATAAGTGATTGAAGTTCATGATGTGAGTTTTTTTGCAAGATTTTCAGTAAAAATTTGATTGAAAGAACTCCGAAATGTAAATGATATAAGAAAGTAATTCATTGTCTTCATTATGTAATTTAAAATCTTTATTTTTACATCCAAATCAATGCATGTTTCTGCTTAAAATGACATTAAATATAAAAAATCTTAACACCACTGTTTCTCTTCTCTGCATGTAAACAAACATCGATGATCGTATCTATCGGCCGATGATCAAAATGATACAAAGCGGTTGTACGGTGTGTTATAGCTTCCATTGATATTTCAATATAATTCATTACGGTTAAAAAAAAAACGATGTTTGACAAAATAGATCGTCAACTTAGTGTACTGGGTGGATCCATACTATTGGGATTAATTTTTTTAACACCAAGAAAATATTTTTATTTCCACAAATAGTCTTGTTACATTTTACATCAAGAGCCCAAGCATCTCTTGATGAACCCTGTGAACTAGTCACTGATCACCCAGGGCAGAAATCAGTGTTTAAATATGATAAACGCATATAGACAATAGAAATAAAGAATTTAACTACAATTTTATCACATTAATTGAAATAATAATACTATATATAATTAAGAAAAACAAACAGTGCATTAAATATTATCCCGTATTGCTTTAAGCAAATAACTATATTGCCTTTTTTAACTCTAAGTCTCTTACTGTATTCATTTACAAAAATTTGATAAACATTAATGGTTTGGTTTTCTGCTCAGAAATATAATAAGCTTTGTAAATAGAGAAACCAATAATTGTAAGAAAATAATTTAAATCAAAATATTTGTCATCTGTCATTTTATATCCAAACACTATATGTTTAAGTGTTATTGGAAATTTCAGTTTGACTTTAGACATAACTTTTTTTCGTAATTCAACTGATAACATTTACATATACAAGAGACAAAAGTATTACTGACATACTTGTAGTATACATTAGATAGATAGAAGACAGTATTACAGACATAAAATGTAGTGTACAAAAAGACAGTCAACTATTTATCTTTTAGCATTTAGATTTTTAAGAAATAATTAAAATAAAATAATGTCCAAAATATTTGTTGATAACGATTTCCATTTATTTATACTTTCCGAAATAAAAGGTCCCAAGTGTCCAGTGATAGTTGGAAGAACAAATTGAAGTAATTTCCATCTAAATATTTTTAATTTGTTTTCATTTAAAAAATCAAAAATGAAAATATATAATTGTTTTACATTTGGTATCTCCGTCATTTCTAATAATTTGATCCATTTGTTTATACCAATAGATTTTTCTCCCTTTTCTTCAATAAGTGTATTACAAAACAATTTGTTTGACAATTTTGAAGTCTCAATCATATTAATTAATTTTTAATAAATTAACTGAACTTTTGATTGAACTCTCTGATTTTAACGCATCGATCCATTTCTTTGGTATTGATTTTTTTAGTACATTAATTTCTGCAATCCAATTTGATTTATTTTTCCATTTTTCATAAATAAAGTCCTCAGATATATTCTCCGTTTCGTTTATTATATTATTAACATATATTAAACCAGATTTAATCCAGTTTTCAAATACAAATGTTTTATTTTGAAAAAGGATAAATTTATTCCCCCATATAATTTGTTTTCAAACTTCCAGGGAATTTTGTTTGGCCTCCTCCCACTTTATTCCAACATTTTATTACTTCTTTATAAAATAATGGCATTTTATTTAAATACTCTATGTCTTTTGCCCATTGTTGTTAAAACAGAAAATTAACAAATCGCGTGCACCTATATGAAGGTATTTGAGAGGAATAACTTTCCAATTTGGAACCCCTTCACTGACTAATCTACTTACCCACATTGCCCTCAGTGATATAAAATAGCTTTTAATATCTATCATTTGTAATCCCCCTTCCCTGTATTGTTTAATTAATAGATTTCTTTTAACTTTATCTGGTTTGTCATCCCATATGAACTTTAAAGCATTTGCTTTCAATTTCTTTACAATAATAATCAGGTACCATAAAAGAACATGCCAAAAATGTAAAAAGTGGCAAAATTAAAGATTTATGATTAGAATTTTGCCAATCAATGTTAAATTTCTCTTTTTCCAAGATGTAAATAACATCTTCATTTTATTAAGTTTTGAATCCCAATTTAACTTTTCACATTCCTCTTGATTGTTTCCAAAATATATTCCCAATGCTTTGATAGGTTTATCCTCCCATTTGATTCCTGATACTTTGTCGTTACATAATTTCAACTTTCCAATCCACATCCCATCAGTTTTACTACGATTCAAATTAAACCAGAAAATGTTCCAAAAATTTCAATTTCATTCATGGCAATATCTATATCATTTTTATTCTTACAAAGTTGTGTCATCCGCTAATTGAGAAATTTTTATACTGTGGTTCCTATTACCCAATTTAATAGTAATTCCTTTAATATCTTTATTATTTCTTAGTTGTAGAGCCATAATTTCTACAGACAAAACAAATAACAAAGCTGATAAAGGATACCTTTGACGTATTCCCCTTGAGTTTTAAAAAAATTCTGACACCCAACCATTATGATAACACAAGTTTGAATATCTGTATAGAGCGTTTTAACCCAACGTATGAAAGATATATTAAATCCGAAATGTTTTATTGGGATTAATTTTAGTAAGACTTCACTGGTAAATCCACCAAAATTTACAAATGTATTTATCTTTTCTTTCTTCATTTTTTTTAAGCGTAACGCCAATTTGCGGAAATGTAAAACGCCGATAATAAAAATAAAATTCGACGTTTCATTCGGTAAATTATTATTATTTTTTTTTATTTTATTCATCTGACATTAATACCGGAGACGGAAAAAATATCAAATAAAAACTAGAAAATGTGTCTGTAAGACACGGATGCCCCGCCAATATATTAATCGCAAACTGAATTGTGATAAAATGCAAATTTAAAACAAAGTCATTCAACCATAAAAAGCAGTTCATGGACACCAAATTAATTGTGAAATAGCCAGATCTCCTTTGAATGAATGCTACAGTAAAATATTATGATATTACAATACATAGTTGTTGACAAATAGACTTAAATGCAAAACTTTATCAAAGTCACTGAAGCGTAAAATGTTGGTCAAAGCCACCTTATTGTCAATGATTTGGGTAGTACTCATCAAGGCAATTAATTTGATGTAACATCATTGTCTTATAGTATGTAGTTGTTGAGAAATGGACTTTAACGCAAAACTTAAACAAAGTCACTTAAGCGTAAAATGTAGGTCAAAGCCACCTAATTGTCAATGATTTGGGAAGTACTCATCAAGGCAATAAATTTGATGAACCATCATTGTCTTATAATGTGTAGTTGTTGAGAAATGGACTTAAATGAAAAACTTAACCAAAGTCACTGAAGTGTAAAATGTAGGTCAAAGCCACCTAATTGTCAATGATTTGGGTAGTATTTATCAAGGCAATTAATTAGATGAAACTTCATTGTCCTATAATGTATAGTTGTTGAGAAATGGACTTCAACGTAAAACTTAACCAATGTCACTGAAGCGTAAACTGTAGGTCAAAGCCACATAATTGTCAATTATTTGGGTAGTACTTATCAAGGCAATTAATTAGATGAAACATCATTGTCTTATAATGTGTAGTTGTTGGGAAATGGACTGTAACGCAAAACTTAACCAAAGTCACTGAAGCGTAAATTTTAGGTCAAAGCCACTTAATTGTCATTGATTTGGGTAGTACTCATCAAGGCAATTAATTAGATGAAACATCATTGTCCTATAATGTGTAGTTGTTGAGAAATGGACTTCAACGCAAAACTTAATCAGAGTCACTCAAGCATGAAATGTAGGTCAAAGAGTCAAACTACCTAGTGAACTCTATAGTACAATCAAATATCTACCTACTGGCCTACTATTATTGTTCTACCTCTCACAGTTCCTGAGAAATGTACCTTAACGCAAAACTTAACCGGACGTACGGACGGAAGGACGGACAAGGGTAACACTATATGCCCCTTCCACATTCGTGGGCGGGGCATAATAAGTTAATAAAATGATTAAAAATAATTTTCCTAGTAATTGTAAAGAATGAAGTTTGTCAGAAAAGCCTGTATATATATATAATGTCAGTAGTGGAATAGAAATTCATAGTACAGATTTGTTTTCAAATCAAGTCTGCGCATACTAGTATGCAGAAACTTAATTAATAGTAACTTCGGTATTTTGTTATTTTAAAGAACTATCTTTAGAATGTCGAGTAAATTATTATATCCACCGATGAATCATGTTCCCAAGTCAAGTGTTTGAGGTCCATATCCTTCCCCACAAACCTTGACAGATTTGGCTGATAATTTGTGGGGTGTCATGATAATGTCGTTTTTTAAGCTTTTCATTTAATAGGCAAGTGCCGAACAGGTCAAAATATAATGGAATTCATTGCCATTTTCGTTTGAATCACACTTAAGCACATCTATATATCTTCGCTGGAAACATATCGCCATCGATCTGTTTCTAAAGAAAGTCTACTGTTTGCGAATCTAAATTTACAAAATCAATGTTTTTGTCATCCAAAATCTTAAAATAATTTTTCATATTCTAAAGAAATTGTATACATTCGATAATTGAAAGTTTACGGTGAACGTATAATTGAGAAAAGTTTTTTTTTTTTTTTTTTTTTTTTTTGTTTTTTTTTTTCTTGTTTATTAGCACGTTTTACTTATAAAATATTGGTTCATCCAAACATATGATAATCCAATTCCATTTAAGATTTGTTTTACTTTTTTTTCCAAGGAATATTCACACCATATTTATTTAAAGCACACCTATATAAACTGCAGGAAGTTTTTCTTGATTCCCAGTTAAACACTCTGGTACTGTCTACTGTCTCCTGTCTACCGATGAATGAATGAAAAAAGTCTCGACCAGAATAAAGGAGGAGAGTTTATTACAAACATACTAACTTAGTTATTCAATCACAAATTTTAACCAAAATTTACAAAATAATTCATATTCAGCCTCCTTTATGCACATAGCATACCTATAACATGTCCTTAGTAAATTTTTAGGGTTCTTAGTGCACTAAGAAGTTCTTTGCGGTATTTCTACACACCGTTTTTACAGTGCTGATAAATTTTGACTGATGTGACCACGCTCGTGCAATTTTTAGAAAAAAAAATTTAGAGTTAAACACTAAACTTTTCTCTGTGTATAATTTACAACTAAATTTAAAGAAAAAATATATAATGATTGGCATCGAAGTTTCATCTTTTCAATTATATAAATTTTGTAGTATTTAATATCTTGGGGAAAATGGATAGTGTACTAAAAAAGTCATGATTGTGTAAAATTTCGTGGTATATTTCTAAAAAAAGCCAAAATTATCCAAGTTTTAGAGCAAAATATGTGTACTTTGGAATAAATCTATTTTATGTGCACATAGCATACCTATAACATGTCCTTAGTGCACTTTTATGGTTCTTAGTGCACTAAGAATGTTCTTTGCGGTATTTCTACATACCGTTTTTACAGTGCTGATGACTGATGTGACCACGCTCGTGCCAAAATTATCCAAGTTTTAGAGCAAAACATGTGTACTTTGGAATAAATCTATTTTACAAAAATTATACTATGATTTACAGCAATCTTTTTTTTTCTATAAAATGGTGTATTTTGTATTAAAATTGGTAGAAAATGTAGCTGTAAAGTGTACTAAATATGTCCTATGTTTTAACAGAGAAATGCTAGAAAATACGACGATTTACAGGTAATTGTAAGAAAGTTGAATGTCTCCAATCCCTGTTATACTAGCCCTAGGTTCATATTCTCCAGCGTTTGAATTTTTTGTATACAGGTAAGCAAAACTTTTTGGGAGAATAGTGAATAATGAGTAAATCTAGTAAACATCTATCCTTCAAATTTTACCTGTATTACTGTATAACAATATTAAAAGCTTATTTGTTTTTGTTTTTTTGTTTTTTGGTTTAAACCCTGCATTCATTGTGGTTTAGTTTCTCGTGTGTATTTCCTAAATATAGCTTTTAATTTGTGATTTCTTTAATTATCCCCCAGCTTAGCGAAAGCGGGGGGATTATATATGTAATGCAGTCCGTCCGTATATGTACGTACGTACGTACGTGCGTTTGTAATGCTCCCTGATAGCTCTGGAACTATACGAGATACAAATTTGAAACTTGGCACCATACTAGAGTATGATCAGAAGTAGCGCACTGTGGATTCTGAATTGAGGTCAAACGCCTTAGGGGCAAATTATGGGCGAAAACGAATTTTCGCGATATCCAATAATTGAAGAAATCTCTTATGCCATTTGGGCTAGAAAGTTGAAACTCGGATATCGACTCACATATTATGTAGCAACTTCACAGAGGGTGTCGGAAATTTGGTATGACCCATTAGGGCATGGCCTCTAGGGGGTCCAAAAAACAAAAAAATCGATTCCGTTGGATATCCTCTTACACCTTAAATCGCAGAAACCTTGTAATAAGGGTATCAGTAACACTATTAAAGTTGTCTGTGCCGAAGGTTTCGGAATTTTGAAATTTGCCCTCAGGTTGGAAAAATGAGCGAAAATGTATTTCGAGATATCCAGTAATAAGTGAAACCTTCTGAAGTATTCATGTTTGGAAGCTGACACTTTGTATGCAAGTTCGATTATATGCATCTCATTTACTGATGATAGCGGACGTTTGGCATGACCCCTGGGGACATGCCCTGAAGGGGGACAAGAAATGTTAAACAATCAGTACTCATTAGAACGACTGGAACTCTATGTATAATTTTGATTTTGTGGTTTATATTTTCATGAGGAATTATTAGAATTGCTCTTTGAATCCGTTCTAAGCTTTTAGAATTTAGACCCCGGTGCCAAATTTGGTAAATTTCCTGAAAATGTCAAAGACTAATAATTTTTGAAATTCCAACATGAAGTTTTATAATTAAGCAACTTTTTAATGTCATCAGGTAGTATGAACACTAGGATTTCAAAAATATGATTCTAATTTTGGTAAAGACCAATTACTTTTTGGAATTTTACCTATCAACCATATGTTTTTTATGCCTTTTAGATTTAATGATGATTTTCAATGGTAAGATTGCAAAAAACCTTGATTCTAATTTTGGTAAAGTTCCTGAAACTCTCAAAGACCCATTATTTTTTGAAATTATACCTAGCAACCGTATCTTTTCCTATTATATAGATTTATAATGATGAATTTCAACTGTCAGGTTGCAAAAATCTTTGATTTTAATTTTGGTCAATTTCCTGAAACTCTCAAAGACCCATTATTTTTGGGAATTTTACCTATCAACCATATGTTTTTATGACTTTTAGATTTAATGATGATTTTCAATAGTCAGATTGCAAAAAACTTTGATTCTAATTTTGGTAAAGTTTCTGAAACTCTCAAAGACCCATTATTTTTTGGAATTCTACCTAGCAACCATATCTTTTTCAATTATTTAGAGTTAATATGATGAATTTCAACTGTTAGGTTGCAAGAATCTTTTATTCTAATTTTGGTAAAGTTCCTGAAACTCTCAAAGACCAATTACTTTTTGGAATTTTACCTAGCAACCATATCTTTTTTTTATGCCCTATAGTTTCAATGATGATTTTCAATAGTCAGATGGCAAAAATCTTTGATTCTAAATTTAGTAAATTTCCTGAAACTCTTAAAGACCTGCTTTTTTATGGAATTCTACCTAGCAACCATATCTTTTTGATGCCTTATAGTTTCTAGGATGATTTTCAAAAGTCAGATTGCAAAAATCTTTGATTTCAAATTTGGTACATTTCCTGAAACTCTCAAAGACCTACTATTTTATGGAATTCTACCCAGCAACCATATCTTTTTCAATTCCTTACAGTAGTGAAGATCATTTTCAATAATTAGAATGCAAAAAAAAAACTGATTCTAATTTTGGTAAATTTTCTGAGAATCTCAAAGACCAATTTCTTTTTGGAATTTTACCTAGCAACCATATCTTTTTTGATGCCTTATAGTGCCAGTGATCATTTTCCATAGTCAGGTTGCGAAAATTTTTGATTTTAAGTAAGGTAAATTTCCTGAAACTCTCAAAGCCATTATTTTTTTGGAATTCTACCTAGCAACCATATCTTTTTCAATTCCTTACAGTAAAAATGATGATTTTCAACAGTCAGGTTGCAAAAATCTTTGATTCTTATTTTGATAATTCCCTGAAATTCTCAGAAACCTGTACTTTTTGAAATCCTACCTAGCAACCATATCTTTTTGGTGTTTTACAGTTACAATGATTAATTTAGTGTAGCATACAAACAAATTACATGTTACATACGTGCGTATATTTCACAACCACTATCAATACCATACACAGTACATTATAACTATAAAGCACTACTGCCGAATTTCCATGTGTAGTTGGAATGTAGCTTGGTCGAGTAGTCCTGGAAGTCGAGTTGGCCTTGTACAAATCTGAGTTCAAGTGTTGATAGTCCACTGTTGATGTAACAGTATTTCTTTGTAAATGGACTGTTGATTGATTGAATTATTATTGGTTATGACGGTTACTTTGTAATCAAATAAGTTGTGCCTATAAATGATATGTGTAGATGGGCGCATTGCATTTGCGCCATTTTTTGATAAGTGGGGTATTTCATTTGCGCCACACGCTTGTATTTCATTTGCGTCATTTCTCAGGTAACAATTTACAGGTAAATTTTCAGGTAATAGGAAGTGGAAGCGTATATTTAATATACATGTACTATTTAATATTTCAATTTTGAAAATACCACTCGAAAATATTTATACAGATTAATACATGGGCATTTCCATATTAGCCTGGTTATCATCCCGAGACACCCATATTGGCCCGAGACGAAGTCGAGGGACAATATGGGTCGAGGGATGATAATCAGGTCAATATGGAAATGCACATATATTAAACTTTTTATTACATACTTCCGACGTTTAGAAATGCCAGGCCCGGAAGTCGTTTATTTGCCCAGGCCAATATGGACCGGAAGTCTGAGATGCACGAGGAGCATACAATAACCTATTATTTTCCTGGGGTGTGAAAATATGGACAGTTTACTTCCGGTCATATTGATAATGCAAAAACGCTTTTATTTCTACTAAGTATGTAATAAAATATATTATTTAATATATTATTTGATATTAAATATTTCACATCACTGGTCTGTTTTGATCATATTAGTTGCATCCAGGTAAAACAGTTTAAGTGGGGGATGTTGATACTAAGTGCTATTTTTTTTTTAATTTTCATTGGTTGTGTAAATTTTTTCTGAATTTATATTTGCATTATACCTTTGGTACTTTAAACCTTTAAAGATGATTGAGTGTACATTGTTACGAATGGGGGTAATATCAAAATTACCGAACAGAATTGTCAGAAGCCGAAATCAGAAGACAACAGCGTTTAAGTAAAATATCTTGCTCAAAAGCCTATATCAAACTACCCGTGGTGTGCAAGTAATGCTGGCGAAAAGAAGAGGGAGATGCAAGTAAAAAGTATAAATGTTTAAGTATTTTTACTTTTATCTATACTATTTACCTGTATTTTGCGCAAATGTACAGTTTTTATTTTGGCGCAAATGAAGTACAGTTTGTGGCACAAATGAAATACTTTTTTGGCGCAAATGAAATACTAACTGGCGCAAATGCAGTGCACCGGTGAAGATATTTCTACAATTTGCTTGCTGGTGATATTCTTAAATAGGTTACACAATGAAATGATGTTTGAAATGTGAGCACTAGGATCATATTGATCAACTAAAAGTAGACTGTAGTATAATGTTGGAATATTCCGAAACTACATTAAACCTACAAAAAGGTTAAACCCAATAAAAAGGGAAAAAAACTTTGGTTTGATCAAGAATGCAAATCATGCCGAGAAAAAACCCCAACTTTAGTTTTACATAACTCCTGGTTGGATAGATTTTACGGCAATTATCTCTGATGTAGGTCAGTACTTCATGCTCAATTTATAACATCTTAAATCAGATTGAAAAAATCTCCCCGCCCTTAACTATTTGGAACTGCGGTCTCAGTGTGAAAAATGCCAAAACGAATGATTCAGTTCTAAAATTTAACAAAATCGGGACATTATTAAGTCCCGATTTTCGTTGTCGAATATAGTTCCTATTTATTTAGTTTATCACTTCATTTTGTTACAAGTTCTTATATGATTCTTCCTTTTGTTTAGGTATGTTTTTGGGCTTGACTGAAAGAAGGGACGTTGAAAAAGTTTTAAAAAAAATGAAAATGATATAGAATTTGATTGAATGGAGTGATGTGGTGAGGTGCAAAGAGGGGAACTTTCCTGTTTTCGGAAGACAAGTTTTATCACTGGTGAAACTTATGTCTGTTTGAAGTTAAAGAACAAAATCCCGGCGAAAGAATTTTCCACTTTCTAATTTCATATTTTAAAATCTAAGAATACGTTTTAATATGCAAAGTCATATTTAGTTGGAATAGGCGCACATAAAAAAAAAAAAAGTCAAAGCATTTTTTAATTTCAAAGGTCGTTTGAAATAGCAATCAGGGCAAAATAACGCTTTATTACATGAATTAATAACGCTGTGTGAAAATTGAACAGTACCATAAACCAATTATTATAGTACTGACCGTGTAAATTACAAAAGTTGGTTTTCAAGCCATCCGGTCTTGGCATGTTGCAAGACAAAATACAGAATTTAAATTCAAACCGTACAAACCAAAACAGAAATACTTTAGTAATGTGAATCGACCCATTTTTCGATTCAACTTTATTTTTGTCCATAAGTCTTTTGTATTTTTTCTCAGCGGTTTTCACATTATCAATTAGACAGAGTAAGAGCGTTTGTATAGCTGTCGTACATGGAAAACAACGAAATCGAAATATGAAATAAAATTGAAATCTAAAAAAAAATATGTGCAAGAAAGTGGACCTTTTCTTTCTTTCATATATACATAATAAAGATAAAGTAGCTTATCAGCTTAAAAGTTAAACGTTTAGCTTAAATATTTAATTTATTGCTATAAAAACATCAAGCTCACCTATTGTTTGCTACAACTGACTGGGAGAAACGTGAATCAGAAAATTAGAAAGTGGGAGAAAAGTGAACAAATGTAGTGTCATAATGAGAGTTCTGCCCCAAAGCCATTTTTCAAGCAGAAATCCTGCATCAAACCCCAAATTTTGAGATTTGGGATGCAAATGGGACTGGAGCGAATCGGGGATGCTGAAAAGTGCTGGGAGGCAAGGCTCCCCAAAATAAATTAAAAAATTTCGAAATCCGATAAATCATGAATTCCGAAACTTCTCAAAATCCGGATCAGCAAATCCGATTGCTAGGTCCCGGGCGGGAAGAGAGCGACGAGGAAGTGAGAAAGAGGGCACAGGCTCAAAGGGGGGCCAGACGCGAACCTATTCTGAGGTGGCGCGACCTACCTTGGGAAATATTCCAAATCGTGGAGGTCAAGGAGACGAAAAGTCAGTTTGGAGATGGCATGATTCTGACGCTGGAGAGGAGAGGGGTAAAGACCAAAGTTTGGGCGTGCAGCAGGATGATCTGGGAATTGCGGCGAATATCTCGGGAAAAGTGGCACCGGCTCAAGATCGATAATAATGGAATGAAGAGGGCAAAGAAGAGCGGGCATGAATACTTCGATTTTGAAGTGATGAATTGAGGGGGGCGAGGGAGAGAATCCTTTTCTGATGGGGAAACCCATCGGAAAAAGATTTTGAGGGCTGGGATTAGCGGGGGCCTTGGGAATGCTTGGCTAAATCTTCGCTGAAAGGGGGCGAGGGCTGGCGCAAGCGATCCTTTCCAT
>MJUU01058869.1:12072-49407 GCA_002080025.1 Modiolus philippinarum | reverse complement strand
ACTCTTCATGCAACCCGTTGCATCATCTTACGTCCGAATTTTCCATACTTACACAGTCATTGCAGTTTTGCATTATTTCAAACGCTAAAATTTTAGCCAAATGTCAGAAAAGCTCATGTTTGAGACAGAGAATGGAATTTCTCAAAATTAAATGGAATATGTTGTATATACTTTTAGAGCTAAGCAAACTGCAAATTTATCAATGGAGTTAAACCAACTGCAAGTTTATCAAAGGATTTAAAAGCTGTCAAAATAAATGTAATTCACATATCATTAACGTCATGTTACATTTTTGATTTTTTTTTCATCATGCTTGTCTTTCTATTAGTTTTACGCCAGAGAGTGGATTAATAAAGATATTCTTAGAGCATCATTCCTTGCAGGCAACCTGAATAAAAGATTGATATGTTTTCAATCATTATTGTGTTTTGGAGCCCCTCTTCATGACTGTATTTTGTATTTTAATCATTAACGCAGAGTTTTTCTAGATGGGAGATAATTAGATACCACTGGATCACCCGGTGATCAGAAAACAAAAGTGCTTGATCGTGAAACTACACGTATGACTGGTTATTACATGTACAACAGGTTTTGTTTCTATACGATTCCTGATTACAACCCTTAAGATGGGCATCATCATTTCAGCAAAATAGATTTAATATATACCTTTACAATATCACCACATTGTAAATTGCTCATTCCAGGACATGAGAGAACTTGGATACAAGCTAGAACTTTGGAGATCATGGTTTAAGAAAATAGAAGGTTTGTTTTATTCATGTATTGAAATAACTTCCAGTAATTTTTATTACAATATCTTGAAATGGGTACTCTTTTTTGTTTTTTTCAAGCGTATTGCAGTTGTCATGTTTACTAATATTGCTTCTTTTCGGTTAGTTTGATGATTTAATTAGTTCATTTCTAAATTTAACTATCATCAACATATATAACACATACTAATCAACAAAAGAAACAAAGAAACGCTACAAACTATTTATAAAATATTTCTACAACTTTTGGTTCCTACCATTTGTAAATGGATTTACTTTAACAAAATGTAATAGACGGTGATGATTTTAAGTTTGAAATGCCAACTTCCAGTGAGAGGCCCAAACTGACCTCCGCTTCAAGGAATTTCATTTTTTTTTCTTACATCCTGAACAACCAAAGTTTTAGATAATTTGACATGCCAAAACTATCGGTATTCCTAAACACTACGCCAATTTTTGCTAATGCGCATTCTTATTTTGTTTTGTTTAACAATCATGAAACTAACTTATAATCAATGTTGAATAATTCCATATGCCTTTCAGATTGGTTTGAATGACAAAAAAAGACGAAAACGAAACGCAACGTTGAAAGGCGGTTTAACGTCATATTATCAGAAATTGACGTTACCGTCATTTTCGATACGATTTTTTCTCTAACATAATGGTAATCAAAACAAACCCCAAAAAATGACCAACAAATATAGACTACTGATTTTTTTATGCCCATTTACGTTCGAGTGAGCCCTGCAAAAAAAATTGTCTCTAACATGGCATGATATTTTCCGATTTTTAACTTGAATTGGTGCGTAATCATAAGCTGCGATAGTTTGCAAGCAAAAATACCAAAAGTTTCGAATTCTAATAGGGTTGAAATAACATACAGACAACATGTTGTAGTTAAATAATAGGGTCCTTTCAGGTAATCAAGTCGTCTGTTTTACGGGAAATGACATTTGCTATACTGTTTTGTACCTAAAAGAAAGATAGACTGGATTAATACAATTTTTATGCTGTTGTGTCTTTTTGAATTTCTATTTCCATTTTTTTTTTCAGGCCATCAAGGGACTGGAGTATTATCGTACTTTATGTTTTTAAAGTGGATACTTTTTCTGAACATCTATATATTCTTGTTTGTATTTTGTTTCATTCTTCTTCCGGCCATTATAATGAAACCACAAAGAAACTATACAACAGCCGTAACAAGTACTATCGTTTCAAATGTCACCGAAGGTATTGCTGATGATTGTTCAGAAATTTATGATGTCTCCTTTTCATGCTCGGCGGGGAATCTTACTTTGGATTTTATACAGGGAACTGTAAGTTTATATAGTAACGGGTCTCAGTGGTATTGTTCCGCCATTTTTGCGTATACTTGTTCATTTAGGTTTCATTCATTAAAAAATTTAATAAAACAGTTATTTAAAATGTAATAAAAGTTGCAAAGTATTTAAAATTATTTTTCCTTGTCACTTTTACAATATTTTAAGAACAAATAACATGATCTAAAACGCACAAGCTTTAAATCTGTTGCTGGATTTACAGAACACAGAAATTATGCAAGGGAGATATTTTGATAAAAGAATTTAACAGAAATTAACATTTCACAATTTTTCTCTCTTATTTCAACGGCTACCCCCTAATTTTTACTTTTTATATGTGAACTATATAATGATTTCAAAACACATGCAAAGTATGAACAAAATCTATAATAGATTTTTAAAGCTATCCTCTCATATAGTCATTTTCCATATCATTTCTAAGTAAAATCCAGAAATTTTCAATTTCATTTTTTGCGCTTGAATGCACGGTGACCCCATATTTTATTTTATATTTTGAAAAATAATACAATAATGTTTCTACAGAGAAAATTTCACAAAATTCTGTAATAGGAAAAAAATATGCTGCAGACACCTTAAATGTTAATAATATCAAAGCAATGCGAGATGCTAGCTTTGTGTGTGTGTGTTTTCCGACTCATAAAAAGTCTGTCCAGCGATTTTGTTATTATCTGATTTTTTTTACCAACCCAATGTGAGCGAAGCGAACGATGGTTGGTACTTGTAAACACTTTTCGTTCTGAAGCGGAAGTGGGAAGAGCTAAAGCTGTATACGAGGTTTCGAACTGAAACCGTAAGTCGCGCCGAAGGCGCGACCACACCAGAAAAGATATTAAATGATGAAATAAATAGTATTAACAATTTATCTGTATAATTCGTGCCGAACTAACCGTATAACTAAACAGACAACGCGTCTGTATTTCGTATTTTCGAACACGAGATCACACGAGACAACGCGTGATCACACGAGACAGGCAGTTTCGTATGTGTAAAATTAATGATTATGGAAGTCAAAATGTCTTGCCGAAGGCACGAATAATATATGAACAAATTGATACAACTGTCGTGCGACCACTACCAACATAAATAAAGAATAAATAACAAAGAAAGTGTGATTCCCCATGACAACGCGTTCGTCATTTGGCAAACATCGGGTTGCCGTAGCAACGCATTTCCCCAAGTATCTGAGTCAATTTAAGGACGTGCCGAAGGCACGACCGCTATGATAAGGATAAAACTGTCGTGCTGGAGGCACGAACATTGTGATTAATAGCAAACAATGAATAGTGTCGATGTGCCAAAGCCAAAAGGCACCCGGCCTTAGGTATCATGACACGAATGAAAATGGGGAGCACGGATGTCATGACAACGTAAATAAAGATGGCAGTAAATTGTTGACAAATGTTCATGCAATCATTTATCAAAAATATGCCCATGTAACAACTCCAGTGAGCTCTGCGACGATGAAAATGCTATGAATAATATATGTCTTACCTTGAAATTAGATATTCCTTTTCCTTGCCTTATGTAGGAAAATCTAGACCAAGGCTATTTGATAGCCTACTGGTGTGAATATTTGACTGAAAACTTTCAAAATGAATTGGCATTACGCTTTAAACATAATAATGCTCAAATTAATTTGAAAATCGTCAATCTGCAAATGAAATCATAAAAACAACTAAGCGTCTGCTACGCCATGTACGCCGGAAATCATGTACAACAAGCGTTACACTTCAAGGGCCGACAACTACATAAGTGCTATTGAGATTGCACTGCATTCAGTGATCGCATAAACTGGTGAAATCTATATTTTGGGAACGTGAATTATAAAATAATCAGACTAGGTGTAAATTTGAATATTTTATTATGAATTGGAGAGTATATTTAGGGAACTTGAGCACACCTGTTTGATACGATGACCAATGGACCAATGATGTGAAAACGGGGGGGGGGGCTCAAATATAAGTATTTCCCCACTTCTTTATATTTTTATTGAAGATCTTCAAGTTTCACATGTCTCAAGTTAACCCCTTCTCGCAGCTCTGCTGCAATTTTCTTGTTACGTGTAAATTTAAGTTCTGTCTTCCATTTACTCAATTCAAAAGCTTTTTGCGTCTACCAACGGCGTATTTTTTCAAAATACAAGATAGATAATTTGCTCAAACTCCTGTGTTGCTCTAGCGAATTTGATGCTCTCTTGTGTCTTTTGAGCAAGAATGTCGTGATTTTAATAGCATGTCCATCTCGCTATATGTTAAGCAACACCCTTTATTTTTGAAAGAATTCTAAAATATGTATAAATCGTACATTGATTTGGCGATTGGTACAACATAAGTTAAAACAACTTCTTCCCAACCGCTCAACAACTCAGTCTCATAAATCAATGCTTAAAACATAATTGAAAAAAAAGAAGAGTGTAAACATTACTTTAGTAAGTCAAAAACAAGTTTGCTTTAAGACTTAAATCTAATCACTTTATTGTCTCTGAATACAAGTAAATTATCGTTTATGAAACAAATATGCTATTTTGAGGTATATTCGAAACTACAAAGTTAGTATGTAGTATAAACACATCGTTCCCGGTAAAGTTCATTTACCCTGCTTCTTATACTGCTGACTAAACGACGGAGTGTTCCTTTGGTATATTTCGCCACTCGGTTACGATTGCAGCACTTAATTACTGATTATCGTCTTTGCCTGCGCCTATATAAGCCTGCAGAGCACTTCCGTTAAAGCCAGATCCGGTTGACCCGAACTTATCAAGAGGTTGACCTGGAGTAATCAAGGTACTTCTCCCAACGTTTGACCAGTAATATCATTGAGTTAATGGTCTTCAAAACGTTTAGATTTTATCTGCACTGAAAAGACATAAGTTGTCGAAATGCACATATGCAGAATTTAAATTCACAGTAACTTCAGTATTTAGTCATTTGTTACCACTGGGTCAATGCCACTGCTGGTGGACTGTAAGTCCCCGAGGGTATTCACCAGCCCAGTAGTCAGTACTTCGGTGCTGACCCGAAAGCCGAATCTATTTGGAACCTTACAATATCTAAATTTTTGTAAATTTTGTTGAAAACTAAGGAGTATCTCCCTCATGCAAAGCTCTGTCCTTAGCTGATTTTGGCTTTACATTTAGATCATATTGGTTATTTGTTCTCTATCAGTTTTTAATCATCTTTGAGTTAATGGTCTTCCAGATGTCAAATTCCAGATAACATATACATATTTTTGCAAGCAGGAGTTCTGTCATAAACTTTCCGACCAACAATTTTTTATGAATTTATGTCATATTCAACTACCATTATCAGCACAGAATGTCTTAATTGGCTCTTCTCTATGTACCAAGACAGAAATTTGCATCTTTACCATTCTATAATACTATATATATACATGTAAAATGAAATATTCTCAACCTATAGCAGTTGGTGCTTTAAATATGCTTAAAAATGTTTATAATATTGAAAAAATGTCTTTTGTTTTCTTCAATCCCCCTGCAGTTGGTGAAAAAAGGATAAATAAATGGGACTGTATTAAACAAGTACTTGTGTAAGAGGGGAGGTAACTTTAAAGTAGTATGCCTTATTAAATTTAAGAGCTTGGTGTGCATTCAGGTAGGAAAGGGGACATTTATGAGCTCCAAGCCATTATTGTACAATTTTTATAAGGGACCGACCATTCAACCTGAAGGGGGGTTATGTTTTTTTTTTCTGGACAAAATTTTTGAAACAAATTATTTATTTTTTGCACGCGTATCAACAAAATATTTTTTTTTCAAAATTAACATTATTTTTTGGGCAGAAAGCCTCATTCAGAAAATTTTTTTTATCATTTTGGCAGCCAAAATATTTTTTTCACATAAAATCAGATCCAAAATATTTTTTAGATAAAAAACCATAGCCCCCTCTCCCCCCCCCTTTCAAGTTAAATGGTCGGTCCCAAATATCATTTTGGTGTGTCATAATGATAGCTGTTTTTTTTCAGTTGTATTCATTTCCCCTCAAATCACAAGTTTCTCTCTTATCTACTTTAATATATGAAGTGTCAGGACTGGAGGTCAATAATATAGAAATCACAGACAAGCAAATATAAAAAACAATAATCGAAGAATATAATAGATCTTGGTTTCTTTTTGTATATATTGCTAATGCCTATGGTATGTTGTGTATTAACTAATTCTTTGACAATCTTTTTTCCCTTCTATTACTAGTATAGTGCTGTGTATTAAACACAATATTGTGAAATTTAATATTTAAAAATGTTAATGAATTGTGTAAAAAGGAAATAAAAATAAAGAATTAAAAAAAAATTTCCGACCAACAATATCAAATAAGTTTTCAATTGGATTCATGTTCGATGCCATTGCTGGCCAAGGTAAATATTGTGTAATGCTCAACATATAACGAGGTGTATACATTTTTTTCTCTAAATTTGTGCAAAATGTAGTATGGATATATTGTGTACGTGCACTCAAAAGATACCAATAATCATTACAGTAAATTTCAAATATTTCAGATTTTAAGAAAACAAATTTTTAGCACCAATTTATAGGTTATCCTAATATTTGATATATCACTTGGAAGACGAAGAAAAATGGTGTGTAAATTTTTTTTTTTTTTTTTTGAATACTTGACACGGTCCTGTCGGTAGTACCTTACTAAATAGATTGGTATTTTGAAAATATTTGGAGGAAGACCATTTGATTTCAAGGGGTAGCTTGGGCGATTTTGGTAACGGAATAGTTCAATTTTGGTGCTAGTAAGTATAAATACTCTAATCCGACTTGTCATGAACCTCAGTTTAATTTTGTTTCAAATAGAAATGTTTTTTGAAAAAATACAAATAAATAATTTGACATTTGATAGAAATAAATGATTTGTTAGTGGTCACGGGAAATGAAAAAAAAATCTGGGCAAAATCGTCTTAGCCCTCCCATCCGGAAATCAAATGGTCGTGCCCTTATCCCTTTTCATGTCACCCATGTTTGCCCTGCTGATTTCTGAAATTATTCTCACCATTAAAGCTGCTTATATCTGAAATTATTCTCCCATTAAAGCTGTTTTTTCTGAAATTATTCTCACCTTTAAAGCTGCTTATTTCTGAAATTATTCTCACCATTTAAGCTGTTTATTTCTGAAATTATTCTCATATACGTTCTAATATATAATGTTTGGTTTTGAATGATATCGTAACTTTTTCCTTGTATTATATTTTTTGAAAACACTTTAAGGTGTCTGCAGGATATTATTTTCCAATTATAGAATTTTGTGAAATTTTCTGCTTAGAAATATTATTGTATTACTGTTAAAAATGTAAAATATAAAATAAAATATTGGGGTCCCCGATGCATTTGAAAATTTAAGGATTTTACATAGAAATGATAGGAAAAATGATTATGTGAAAGGATAGCTTTAAAAATCTTTGCGTGTGTTTTGAGATCATTATAGTTTACATATAAAAAATAAAAAATAAGGGTCACGTTTGAAATAAGAGAGATAAATTGCAAAATATTAATTTCTCTAGTGATATCTAAATGAAATTATTTTATCAAATTATCTACCATGCATAATTTCTGTGTTCTGTAAATCCAGCAATAGATGTTTTAGTTTAGCTTTTTGTAACGAAAATGTTGTAAAAGTCATAAGGAATAAAAATTTTAAATACTTTGGAAATTTCTTTTTACATTTTAGATAACTATTTTGTTAAATTTCTTAATTGATGAAACCTTAATGTACAAGGATTAAACAAAAAATGGCGGAATAAAACGACCGAGACCTGAGTTTTCCAAAACGTAATGCAATGTAATGAAATGATATTAAAATTTGAAATGCAATTAGTTTGGTTGTCATATGGTAGAACCTTTTCAACAATCATCTGAATTATTAATATTGTACAATTATTGTTTTTCTACGTTTTATAAAAAATTGAGCAATAAAGTAATATTGAACGAGGGTTTATACAAGTTCAGTATTATCTTTTGCGTTCCGTTAAACCCAACATTGATCGACAATAGAAGTGCCGTTATTGCTCAATTACATTTTATTTCAGTAATATAACATAGAATATATTAAAACGTGTCTAACGATATACAAAATAGTCGACATTTACTTTTCAAAAATATTGATTTAAAACAAACAAATGTCTAATTAAGTACATTCTAGAAAAAATATATATTGAAATCTATTGACAAATCGAACAAGAATTGGTAAAATCTTGCCTGGAATTTCTTTTTGGGAATTCATTGGAATCTTAATTTTTCGAAGGAAGTATCCGCCTTTGCCATTGAAAGCAAAATCCAAAAGGGTTTCCAACAGAAGAATGTTTAAATATATCGAAGAAAGTGTTTCTAGACTCATCTTAATAAATTCTAAATAAAATAATTTTTAGGGATGGATGGAGAAAACTGCTTTATTTTATGGATGGTATGAAGCTAAAGAATTAGAGTTGGACAATACATGTTACATATTACCTTTGGCATACTTTTTGACAGCACTAGGTGTTTTACTTTTAAGTCTGATATTAATGGCCAGGTTGTAAGTATTGATGTATAGTCAGTTACATATTTTGCACAATTGCTAAATAGTATTTTTTCTAGTATGTACCGTTTTCATTTTCTATTAAAAAAAATTGCAATGGAACAAATGTTTACTCGGTTCCGAACAGCTCTGAAATGATATATACTACTCAACAAAAGAAACGTCCACTCACGTTTTTGTGGAATATGATTTAAAATAAAAACATTTTTGTTGTTCTCCTTAATTTATTATACTAGTAGTCTTAAGCAATACTCAATTCTGATTTTACTCTTGAAAGAACACTTCCGGTCAAAATAACAGGAACTTCAGGTTGAAAGAATCGAAACATAAATGAGCATGTGCCATTTTGAAAATAATCGAAACGAAATTTTGAAAACGAGGCTCTCACTTACTGAATTAGACTCCGGCAGTTTTGACTACTTGGAGTATTTCTTGCAGTGCGACCTTAATTTTAGAGAAAAGAGACTTTAATTTGTTTCGAAATTATCACTGAGTGATTCAAAATTAATCGAATACATAAAAAATCGGAAAACGGATGAAGTTATGACGTCAAATTGAAAAACGTCGAAACTCTAGAATTCGACCTTGACCTTATTTTTTAAAGGATATTTTTTGTGTTTTTGGATAGGTTACCAATAATGTATTGATTTTATCAACAAATAATGACAATAAAATTACGACCGCTATTGACCTAATGTTGAACTCCGCAAAAAAATTTTGACCACTGTCTCAAAAAAGGTCTCTCATTAGTAACGACTAAAATTTGTCATAAGTAATATGCAATGAACGAATGAAAATTGGTTTCTGCGAAGTAAACAACAATATTTTTTTTTCTATCACCACTATCAGAAAATATATTGAGGATCATAGTAGGTTGGCGTTTCTTTTGCTGATTAGTATATTTTAATCAAATCACGATATAACCTTTTGTAAAATTTTGTAAATATATATATCCCAAAAGATATATTCCTAAAATCGCTATGAAAAAAAAAAAACAAATGCGTTGCAATAACAATATTTATAAAGCGATCTACAATAACTTCTCTAAACTTTTGAGGAGAAGTACAATGTATCTTGGTAATATTTTTGTAATATCCTGATCTTATATTGGTCTATATTGCTTAACATTAACTCACAAACTATACTGGAAAGATGTATGAGAGGTCTTAAACAGGGTAATAGTGCCAGCACTATAGATATTTTAAAACTGGACCAACTGACAAGAAAATACATCTTCATAATATCTGAACTATCTTATGCATATTAAACCGACATTAATAGAATGAAACGTAATGTCATATCCGTTACTTGCTTATTTTGTGACGATCGGTTAAAGAAAGATGATCGTCGGTTTAAAAATGCCTTTCTCCATTTTTCCCACTTTAGATGATAAAGCCTGGTTGCTAACATATAGGCTCTTTAAGGTAGTAGACCTAGGTTAAGGGAGATAACTCTTTAAATCAGTTAGACGTTTGAAATAGTTAGTTTCATCAATGCTTTTTAAGCATTGACGTGAAAAAGAATAAAAAATCATCTATGTTACTCAGAGGCTTAGAATCTGTTTATGAAAATGATTTCAACAAACTCACCTGTGATTTTTAAGAGTTATGTCCCTTAACCTAGGTCTACTACCTTAAAAGCTTTATATTGTTTTTTCCTCTACCGGAGTTGACATGTTCAACACGCCGAGTGTCTTTTAAGTACCTTACCGGTACATCATGGTATTTACTGTTGTGCATATATATGCATGTATGTGAGTCTTCATTTTTTTTTCTTTGCTGTGCCTTACTATTGTTTTGTCTTTGTTTCTTTGTTTTCTGATGTTACCGTTGTCCTTGGATTATTCGGTTTAGAATTGCGGTTCGGTTCTAACTTGCCTCTCTGAAATTACTGGAGGAAACTGATCCAATATAGAAGTGACATGTGTTCATTTCATTCAGTTTCAACCACAAACATGAAACTATAATGAACTGCTGAAAATTTGAGATATCCTAAACAATCTTTGCTCATTCCATTCAGATCGACAACAGGCGCATGCCATTGCCACAAGATCTGAACATGAGTATGGTAGGGTAAAACATTTTGACCAACTAAATTGAAACTATTAAATTATACTTTTCGTACAATAGGGAGTATGAATAAAGGGAATTCTTAACTTCTCATGAAGAAAGCGAACACTGACTATAGCAACAAATATTTGGAAACTGGGACTACGACTTTGATGATGAAACGACTGGACAATTAAAAAAATTGTTCCTCAAAATTCCCTCGGTAAAATCTTTAATCATATAAATATGCTGTTTATGTGGTTCTTTAATAATTATTGTGAAAAAATATGATAATTTATCGACAAGATTTTTCATGCCGTGATGGAAAAAATACTTATATGCTTGTCTTCATATTCTTTGCCGAAAATGCTTGAAATCAAACAACATGTACGTTGTTGATGGTATCTTAAAAGCTAGAATATTCAGTGTGAAAAATTTAACATAAACCTTTATAATTTCTAACTCTAGAAACTTTCTCTTTCCATTCACATATTGCAGTACAATAGGGAGTATGAATGAAGGGAATTATGAACTGAAGCAAGCAAACATTGACTATAGCAACAAAACATTTGGAAACTGGGACTATGGACTTGATGACGAAACGACCGGACAATTAAAACAGCAAAGTATTTATAACGATCTTGTTGTGAGTATATTTTATTACTGCATTACATTGTCCATAGATTTAAGAACAAATACTGCAATTAACTCATCACCAGTTTTTATATGTATGGTTGTCATCTAGAGAACCTCTTAATCTCCCCTCTCTGTTATAACTATGTTTGATTCTATTAGAGTATTAAATATTTTGAGCATGAACATTATTATATGTTTATATTGTATTTTTTTTTATTAGGAAACAGATTTATATAAGCATCATCATGCTTGTTTCGAATCAAATTAGTATTCTAATGAAACATTTACATAACGGATGTTTTGAATGGTCACAACTGACCGTCAATTCAACCATCTACACACCTTGGACAAAGTAGGTTCCCTGTTTAGTCTGGTTGCTAATATGGTCACAATAACAGAAGTCAAAAATAGGACCTGGAATCGTTTAATTGCATTAGAATCGCAATAAAAGTACATCATTGGAATACCAGAGGGCGTCAATCATGATCTGACGCTACGAGTCTCCTGGAAACTACATTTTGACCGTCAAATCTACGATTGACGCCCTCGGGTATTCAAATTAGGGATGTCAACGAGTGCTCGAGTAATTCATTATTATTATATACAACTTTTAAATAGCGCCAAAACTAAACTTATTACTCTAGGCGCTTTACATGCTACATGTATCATAGTCATATAAGTTATATTATAAATACATTTACAATAATGGTGAAAAGAGGAAAACACAATATCACAATACACTCTGTTATACAAAACCAATAATTTATTAACGTGATGAAAATAAAAGAAAAAAGATATGAAAATAATGATAAAAACATATATAATATCTTGATAAATTATTTAGTATGATAATTTAATTTTAGCACACCAATAAAATTGTATATCTGGAAGAGTTCATGACTGTAAAATATGAACAGCACCAATAATAATTATAGAAAATGACAATAATGAAATTAATCATGAGGAATTAACTATATTTAATATTCACGAAAAAATCTGATTTAATATTGTTCAAATTAAATTTTAGATAGAAAATAATAATCAAAATAAAAGTATACAATTACCGTAAAAGCATAAAAGATTACAATACCACAAACACCATGTACAAACCAATAAAACATTTTCGTGAGCAAATAAAAATAAAAGCGATATAATGATATGGACAAGTCACTAAAATTTTAGAATACTAAATCTGAGAAATAACACTCAAATCAGACGTAGATTAAAACAATAAAACACTTCCTGGAACAAATAAAAATAGATAATTAACTATAACTAAGAATGTCAGCCATATGCCAATCAATACAGATGTTTCTTGACAATTTTCTTAAAACATTCAAAAGACTGTTCGTTTTGAATATAAGTTGGTAAGCTGTTCCATGCTTTTGCAGATGCCATATCAAAACGTCGTTCTCCATAAGTTATTGTACGGACTCTAGGTTGCTGCAACATTGTATTCGCCTGTGCTCGCAAAGTTCTTGATGGTACATATATATAATTTGACTAATTCTTCAATGTCAAATTCAAATGAAATGTAATGTTATTGCTTAATTGTATAGGCTACTATTTGTATGTTTCTACGCAAATAAATATATTTAAGCCAAAGAAGCATTATTGCCAGGTCATTTTTACAATATATTAAGAGGAGGGGGTAAATCCAAAGTTTTCAATGCATACATGCAAAAATATAAAAATTCAAAACACATGTAGTCATACCCCTTTGATTGATGGAAATTCAAAAATTACTTAAGCTAATGAAGCGAAAGACGACTTTTTTTGCCCTACAGTATTGCCTTGTTAAAATTAATTTTTAACTAGAATACCTGTGTCTTTAAAACACAAAAAGCAAAAAAACTTATTCCTACCCTTTGTTGGTCAATCTGTACAATAGTTTGCAAATGAGCGACAAAATCATCATACATGTTACTATGGATCTATTATTGAATATAGGCTAACCTTGATTATCAAAGATATATACTGACTACGGCACAACGTACCACATGTAAGACTTGCCTGGTATACACAAAAAGAATCATAGTGAACTTTCTAATCCTGTTCATACTTGGTGGAGCGGGTTATGGAATATATAGTGTCACTGAATTATCAACTGAAGTACGTATACTCTTAAGAATGTAAACCTAGGTTAAGGGACAGAACTCTTTTAAATCACTTGTATGTTTGTTTTAATAATTTTCATATATTTATTCAAAGATTAAAAGTGACACATATGAATTTAATTCTTCTTCACATCAGTGCTAAAAAAGCATCAACGAAACTAATTGTTGCAAACGACTTACTGATTTTGAGAGTTACCTCCCTTAACATAGGTCTACTACCTTAATTAGCACTGAAGGGATATGGAGTAAATGCAAATGAGACAAAGTCTCTACAAATACATGGTAAAACTAAGCAATGGAACAACGCTTTTATTGTATTAAATCTGAAAGTTTTGTTATTTTCAAATACTGAAATTATTATCAATAATATTCAGATTAGTATTAGAAAATTATGCAAAGATGTACAATACAGATAACAAAAGACATTGGTATATCACTGAATTAAGCCACTACGATACCATACATCCTGCGAAATGGGATATAAACAGTATTTGAATAGATCCACGTGAGGCCAGTTTTTCTTATTTTATTCAGAAAGTTTTTACTGTACCTAAATAAATTAAATAACGCTAAACGAAAAACCTTTAGACTTTTCAAATGTAAACAGCACCAACACACCCTAGTAGGTCTTTTGTGACATTTCATTTCAGCGTCACTCGATTACTGATAAACAAATGAAATTGATTAAGGATATGGAATAAAAATATCCTAAAAGATTATGGTAAGATTAGGTGAATTGATTTATGGTATCATGAGAGTTTTTTATGTACAAAAATACCAAAGTTCCCTCATGAACAGTAAAATTTTGTTATGCTGTACACGTGTTTCAAGGAGTAACCTCTCATCAGCAGCATTAGAATCAAATAATATGGAAAGTAATAATTCAAAAAATATCAGGAAACGCTGTGGAATAAATAATGTATACAAGTAGAAAGATCAATCGAGCTCCCAAATATTTTATATGTAACATATGTAAACCAAGTATAATGGCCGAAAATAATGTATCAGGTTCACTAATTAAAAAAACAAATATATTCATGTAAGAATGACGCTTGAAAGAAAATATCAATTGCAACAAAATGTGTATCAAATATGGATCTTTTTAAATCGATGTTTTGTTAGTTTGAAGGTGACAGTACTAATGAAATGTGACAGAGTTGTATTTCTTGGCCATTGAGTGAATATTTATGATTGATTGATAATATTTCAGCTATATCAAGACGAGAACAAGTTTGTTAATAAATAATCACTTTGGGGTATGGAAAGGGTCATGGGACGGGAAATTCTGACTAACATAGGAAAAGTAGGGTGAAATCGAAAAGGGCGGAGAATTTAGCCTTGTAGCCGATCACCTACGGACCACTCAAAAAAGCTTGCTACAAGGGTTCTTTAACGTGCAGGAAGCGTGGCATCTCTTCCAACACGTGGACCTGAGTTTACATCCCATCCGAAAGATGGGTTGTGTATTTATTAATCCCGTACAACCATGGAATGGGTCCTATTTCTATATCCCGGGACCCTCGGGGTCAGCCCACGTTTAGGAGGGGTCACACCCCGCAAGCCGGAGATCTGTTAGGAAGACTCATACTCCAAGCTCAGAGGATACTGCGGGCCTATTCATAAGCCGGGACCGCGCACGGCGGGACTAATTATGCCCACATGTTCATAAATTGTTGTATATATATATACTAGGACATGTACTATAAAGGGGGATTTTAACTTTTACTGAACTTGGTTTAGTGTACGGTAGCAGTTAGTTGCTTTTTTCCATAATACATCGGCAAACGAATACTGAAGCAAGAAAAGGAAAGGGGAAATTCTAAAATCATTAATCTAACATCACGGCAATTCACAGACAGTATGACAAAGGCAAAACAAATAAACATAAATGAACAAGAACGCCACAAAACTAAAGCACTAGCAGTGTGAACCCCTATAAAAACTGAGGTATCATCAGGTGCTCCGGAAGGTGGTGCAAGTAGTAGTACCAATTTCTGGTATTATATCTATACGGTGATAATGTAACAGTGAATTCATCCCGACAATGTATTCCTTGCTTTTGGATAAAATGCACTAGGGTAGAATATCCACAGCATCTAATTGACCAATTACAATGGAGTACTGACCATGACGGAATAAACAAGGTAGAAATACAATAGGTTGTTTATATACCCGGAAATTCTGCACGCTGGAAAGAAAGTACGCTTACAATAAGCCCTCTTCATAAAATATATTTCCATTTTATAGTAAAAGTGCATCCTTTTGAGGACAATCTAGTTTCGTAAACATTTTTTGGTTACTACGTAACTTGTTGTATTTCTTTTTTGCAGTACACAGACAACGAAAGCGATCGTGGTACCTTTTTATTTTTACTGATGCAATACTTGCCATCATTGACAATTACCATGCTAAATGTTATTGTACCGTTATTGTTTGAACTATTGGTCAAATTGGAAGATTATACAGAAGATGTTGTGGTTAAAATTACATTATTAAGGTAACATTAAAAGCAGATCATGTGGGTATTCGTTTCGTGGTGCACAATACTTAATTTTTTGAGGAAATGACGATTTGAGTTTTACTCAAAAGGCCTTGGGTTTTATGCAGGTCAGAATATATATATATTTTTTTTATTTTTTATTTTCATCGGTCAAAATATTGGTTAGAATATTTAGTTACTCAGGATGTCAGCCAGATTTTTAAGATGAAATACAAGCCAAACTTTTTTCGAAAAATTACCTTAGAAAATCAAAAGCTCTGTGACTTGCCTGAAATCTTTTTTTTTATTTTATTTTTTTTTTATTTTGCGTTTTTTATTTATACTGATAATTTTTATTGGACCTTGTTCTAGTTAAGCTTTCCGCATCCTAACCAGACACTGTCAATAGGAACATAACCCTAACCCTATTCTAACCATACCAAATGACCTTAAGGTGGGTCATTCGTCAAGTTTTTGACTTGCTTTCATATTTTCGAACTTTTCTGAGTTTTTCCATTATAATGTTATGGCTTTCCATTTTTGCCATCACTTTGCGTCCGTCGTCCGTCAACAGTTTCAAAAATCTTCTCCTTTGCAACTGCTTAGCCAATTATAACTAAACTTGGCCTGAAGCATTACCAGGGTATGCAGTTTCAAAATTGTGTTCGATTAGTCCGAAGACCAAATAACATGGCTGCTGTTACTGAAAACAGAACATAGGGGTAAGTTGCTGTTTTTTGCAAATAACTCAAAAACCGTTACAGATATAAAAAAAATCTGACATGGGGTAAAAGTGATCAGCATAGCAAGATTTACTTGCCCTGCAATTTTGAAGAAAATCCGAAACCCGTCTTGGAGTTATTGGCCTTTTTCCGTAAAATTTTCAAAGTTAGTGCAATTTTTATTTCAAAAGTGTAACAGATAGAGGTCAAGTAATAGGAGTTATTGCCCCTTTTTCATGGAATTTTTAAAATTTTCATATTTTCGTCTTCCATTTCCAAAACTATAGAAGATGAAGGTTAAGTGTAAATTGATAAAATGTTTGCCATGCTTTTTGGGCTTCAAAACTGGTGTTGTAAATTTTGTGCGTTGACCGCCATTTTCAAAATGGCCACAACAAAAGCGGAACAATTCAACATTGTCTGATTTCGATGAAATTTGGTTAAAAATAGATATTGATGTCTTAACTTTTAAATATGGTGTTGAACGCCATTTACAAAATGATGTCTCAACTTCAAAACTGGTGTCGAAAGTGGTCCTTAGCCAGAGCGTTTCTGTCAAAAAATCCCAACAAAGAAATATAGTAAAACATGATCAGACTTAAAGTACAGTTCAAGATATTGGCGGTATTTGAATTACCAAAGTTTGAGGGACTGAAGTTCAACTGTATAACTTACAATATGAGCTTGATTGTGGCAACTGAAAGCCAGGCGAGCGACACAGGCTCCTGGGAGCCTCTGGTATTTTATTCAAATGCCGCTGATGACAGGTTATCCCTTGAAACACGTGTGCAAAATAACAAAATGCAATATTTATTTTTCAACATGGACAAAATACAAAAAATACCGAAGTTGCATAAAAAACAGTAAATTTCGTTATGCTATACCTGTGTTTCAAGGAGTTACCTCTCAAATTTATATTTCAATAAAAGAAGAGGTTTAAAGTAGGGATCGATAGATAACAAAATGGCGTACTTGATATATATCTTGATATATACTTTTCAGGACAGTGTTTCTTAGACTAGCATCACTGACAGTATTAATTGTGTCTATGTACGTAAGCATCACATGCACTGACATAGATCCCAAATGTTTAAATCCAGAGAAATCTGCTAAATGTACGGAAATAAAAGTAAGTGCAAATCGTTGACAAATATTTTTCAATTTGATACCGTGGTTTTCTAATCTTTAAGTTTAAACATATTGACTGTAGAAGAAACGAATTTAGAAACGTGGATTGTGGCATGTGATTATATATTTCGGTAATTGTTGGTGTTTACTGTTATCTTGACTGTATAATTAGATTTTCCAAATCAATACTTAAAGTGCAATAAATGTAAAATTCTAGTGGTAACAGTTCAATACTTTCTTATTTCATTAACTTCTGTATTTTGTTATTTGTATCGAAAAGAAATAAGAAAGATAGTAGTATCTGTTATACTGAAATCCGGATTAAAGATATCCATAAATTTTCATTTGTTTACAGTGTTGGGAAACATATGTAGGGCAAGCATTTTACAGACTGATGGTTACGGATTTCTTGGCTCACATACTGGTCATTTTCTGCTATGAATTGCCCAGAAAGTAAGTTTTAAATGCAAATATCTGTGTTTTCAATAATCCTACAATATTTTTCTATTTTTATAGCCCTAACACTTTTCTATCATTTTTACATGTATTAATGTTATTTTTATTCTTATGTATTAATTTATGGACCTTTAAAAAAATAATTTCAATATACCCCACTCTGTTGGAGAAGAGGGTAAATTTCAACCGCAATAAATACTGATATTGATAAGAAGTTCAACATCCTTTTAGATTCTAGGCTTGACACACTTGAACTGTATGCTTCTTACATGTTTTTGCAATAGAATATTCTATATTCTGTTACGTGAACCTTTGTTTCACCCCAAGAAGCCTTTATTTTTATGTCCTAAGATCTAGGATTGGGGGCATATTGTTTTTGTCCTGTCTGTTCGAAACTTTAACCTTGGCTATAACTTTTGAACTATTAAAAGAGGAACATAAATATGCCCAAAAAATACGGTCAGGTCAAAGGTCAAGGTCACAGAGGCCAAAATTAAAGTTTAGATCCCCTTTTCATATGTTTTATATGTAAAGAAAGATAACACTAACCAAAATATTAAGATTCCAGTTTTCAAATTTATTAAACTTATACAAGTGGTGCTGGGGCATATGTAGTGTTTCACAAACACATCTTGTTATATATAACTTTATGTCTTCCTCTATATTTTATATATTTACAAATATATTATTTGACAGTTAGGCACGAGCAATACAGATTCAACCTCAGAGTAAGTTTTGATTTCTTGTCTTTATGACAATGATTTGCATTGAATGCATATGTATTAAAAAAATAACTACCTTGCGTTACCTGTAATTTCCCCAAATATGGATATTTTTTCAGACTAATTACCACGAAGTGTTGTTCTTGTCTTTATGACAATGATATGCATTAAACACATATAAATTAAAAAATAACTACCTTGCGTTACCTGTAATTTCACCAAATATACATATTTTTTCAGACTAATTACCACGAAGTGTTGTTCCTATGCCATTTGCAAGAAAATTGGTCCTGCTGAATTCATAGTATATATAAGTGTTTTGGACTTGGTGTACACTCAAGCATTAACTTGGTAGGTCACTTTATTACGAGAAAAAACAATAACAGTAGATGTCAAAAACATAATGAAATGCATTAAATGATTTTTTAATAATATTTTTATTAGTAAAGCTCATTGTTGAAGGCCTCGTAGTAACTTCAAGATGAAAAATCATAATAAAAGTGTTGTTCCATTGTTTGGTGTAATCATGTGTTTGTAAAGACTCTGTCTCATGTGCATTTACTTTATATCCTCTCATTATTAATTCTTGACATTTAATAAAAATACTTACCTCCAGTTTTATATTGATTACACGGCGTTCCTTATATCGATTTAAGCGGAATTAGTTGTGTGTCAGCCCTACTTTCGTATTTATATATACAAGCTTATCTGCAGTGAGTTTTCTCTACATCGTGCATGTTATTCGTTCCCCATATGTGAAAACATATGAGGATGCATCACAAGCTATATTTAAAGATAGCCCAAATGGCCGATTGGTCTAAGACGCTAGACGAAGTGCATGTAGTGTTGCCATAGATGTAACAACAGCAAAAGGTACTAATCGCAGACAGGGAACCACAAACAATGTGCAGATCTAATATATTTGACTAATATTCAGATATTTAAACATATTCTTATAAAAGAAGTGATTTTGTGTATTAGAAAAGCAAGTACACTGAGCCGGCAGTTAAAAATAAACTGCTGCGCCAAGAGCGCATGATACGCCCGTCCACTGTCAAGTCGAACCTTATGGCATTGTTGGACAACAACAAAATTTTGATTGAAAAAAACAAAATCAAACAGAATATGTGCCTTACCAAGATGTAACAATTAACAAATATCAAATTAAATTTCACAAAGTCCAAGGTCCATAACTCTGTACCAAATCAACCAACTGGAACCAAATTCCAACTTAATCTGTATCTCACCTAGATATACTCACATACCAAATATGAAATTAATATGTCAAGCGGTTAAAGTAAAAAAGCAATGGAAACCTATAATTTCAAAATTTCACTAGGTCAAAGGGTCATAACTTTGTACAAAATCAACCGACCGGAACCAAATTCATACTTGATCTGTATCGCACCTAGATATACTCGGATACCAAATATGAAATCAATATGTCAAGCGGTTACAGAAAAAACTCCGGAAACCTATATTTTTCAAAATTTCACTACGTCAAAGGGCCATAACTCTGTACCAAATCAACCATCTGGAACCAAATTCCAAATTAATCTGTATCTCACCTGGATATACTCACATTCCAAATATGAAATTAATATGTCAAGCGGTTAAGTAAAAAAAACTATGGAAACCTATAATTTCGAAATTTCTCTAGGTCCAAAGGCCATAACTCTGTACAAAATCAACCAACCGGAATCAAATTCTAATTTGATCTGTATCTCGCCTAGATATACTCATATACCAAATATGAAATCAATATGTCAAGTGGTTACAGAAAAAAATTCCGAAGACCTATATTTTTCAAAATTTCACTAAGGGCCATAACTCTGTACAAAACCAACGGACCGGAACCATATTCGAACTTGATCTGTGTCTTACCTAGATATACTCATATACCAAATATTAAATCAATATATCAAGCGGTTACAGAAAAAATCTCCGGAAACCAAAAAGTTAACAGACGGACGGACGAACGGACGGACAGACGGATGGACGGACGGAAAGACAGACAGACGAAAGGACGGATGGAGGGTATACCATAATACGTCCGTCTTTCAACGGGCGTATAAAAATAGACCAAAGACTGGTAACTTCGGAAAAACAATGAAACAGCAGGCATCAAGTAAGTATGCACAAAAAACACAAAAGAACTTGTTTTAAGGCATTGCTCCTTTTGAAGTTATATATTTTGTGTATTTTGCAGGACTGGATTTCTGTATTGTCCACTTATCACTGGTTGTGCTGTCCTTAATTTCATTACGCAGTTTTATCTAAAGCTGGTATGTAGAAATTTCAAGATTACAAAGTAGAGAAATATACTTTGACTTTGAAAGATAGATTGCATCTTGCTCAACTACTAAATTGTTTATTGAACTAACTAAGATTTTGTCTTGAACTAACTAAGATATTGTCTGCAGTCAAAGGCAGGCATCAGGCATTCTATGAAACTATTCATGCCCGAAATGACATAAATCACATGCGGATACTTAAAATTCGAAGGATTTATTGGAAAATCTTAAATCCCGTTCATTTTCTCAAATACATTCTCTTAAAGCATTTGATTTTTCCACACTGTATACCATGCTTCCTCATCGTAAAATAAAATCACGAATCAAATTTATCATTCAAAAAGACTAAGCCGATTAAAAAAATTGCATTAGGTTATAAATCCACATTTTTTTTTCAAAAATCAATTTAAAAGGAAAAGTATGCCGCGATGAAAAACAGGTGTGCCGTATGTTAAAAAATGGATAACAGGAAACACCTACATGGCTGAAAATTATTATTACATGCAACAATTTGCAAGGGAACTACACAAAAAAACACGTATACTTGATTTTGTTATTAATAATTTATTTGTCAAATTTGGAGCTGCTATTTATCAACGGCAATTTGGAACACCAAAGGGCATTAATTATGCTCTTTTACTCGCAGACATGTTTTTATATTCTTACTAGGCTGAATTTCTTTGGGGACTCGTAAAAGATCATAAATAAAAGATGTTACATCCTTCAATCTCACTTGTAGATACATTGCTGATGTTCTTACCATTAAAAACGCATCTTTTGCAAAATTGATCCCACTGATATATCCTACAGATTTAGAGATAAAGGAAACAACAGGCACCACTAGATCTACATCTTCATGGCCATGTCAGTATTAAGATTAACGACAAAAAGGACGATTTTAGTTACAAAGTTATCAATTTCTCTAACATGGACAGTAATATTCCAGCTATTCCTGCTTAGGGAGTGTATGTTCCACAAATGATTATCTACGCGAGAGCTAGCACAAATTATACATACTTTATCATTGAACATAGTTATCTCTGTGACGGCCTTATTAATCAAGGCTTCAAAAAATTCTGTCTCATACGATCATTAAAAACGTTCTTTAATAGATGTCACTTGTGGAAAAATTTTAAGTTTCGATCCGAACTCTCATTCGAGATTCTTTTTTACTTTATACTGGGATGATTTTTTAACTATCTACGACCTTTCAATAACAATTGCTGTTGAGTTGCTACCGGACACTACCGCAATGAAAGGAAAAGTTTGGAGCACCATAAAACCGGTTAAAACCACAATTTCTTTTTAAATGCCTTTACCAAGTCAGGACCATTGCGGTCGACAGTTTTTCCACCCGCTTTGTACTTTTTCCTCGTGGACTTTTGATTTTGACAATTATGTTCTGTAATTTTGTTATTACCCCCATTTAATTCATCTCTGCAGTTTAAATCATGTATCGTTAAACGATTTAATAAAATCAACCTTACAAAAATCTACTTGGTACCTGAACCATAGAAGATATAGTTAGTAACTGCTTGAAAATTCCGATGTTACGCCATTTTGACAACTTCATTCTCTTCATTGAAAATGAAACATTTGGAAAACAATGGACCGAAAATACGAAAAAAAAAAATGTGTAGGAAAAGCCAAAATCAGCTAAGGTCAGACCTGTGCACGCGGGAGATCCTCCTTAGTTTTAAATATATTCGCTACAATCTTTTGCTCACCTGACTATGCCAGGTTGAGCTTTTGCCATCACTTGGCGTCCGTCGTCCGTCCGTCGTGATTTTTTTTTACAATCTTCACTTCTGAAACCACTGGGCCAATTTAATCCAAACTTAGGTATATAGTTTAAAAGTGTGTTCGGTTAGTCCGAGCACCAAACAACATGGCCGCTTTTACTAAAGATAGAACGTAGGGCTATCAAAAATTTTTAAAAATTGAGGTAAAATTGTTCAGAATGCTGAGATCTATCTGCCCTGTAATTTTGAAGAAAATCGGAAAATCCGTCTCAGAGTTATAGCCCTTTTTCCGTAAAATTATGCATTTGTTGTTTTTATGTCAAAAACTGTAACAGATAAAGGTCAAGTGTTTGTTGGAAAAATGTTCAGCATATCAAGATCTACATACTATGAAATTTTGAAGAAAATCCAAAATGCCTGTGTAGAAGTTATTGACTGTTTTTCACCAAATTTTTTTTTCAATGCCATATGGTTATGGGTTATTTCCCTTTAAATTCTGTTTTAAAATCTTATTCGGTTTACTTTTCTCTTTTAAGTTTTAGAGAAATTCCCTGCTATCACTTTATTAAAAAAGCTTTGCAAAAATACTTCCTTAATCTTTACCTATTTCACATCTTTATAATTTTTGTATATAAATGTATATTGTATCGCACCGTTATTATTGATAACCTACCACTCAAATAGCATTTCTTGATAAATTAGTAAGTAGCATCTAGTCTTCATAGTATGCATTGATTTTAATGTTGACCTGGCTATGCCATGCCGAGTGTATGTGATTACTGTGGCCGTAGTCTGTTCGTCGTAAATTTTTTATTCAAACATCTTCTCTGAAACCGATGGGCAAATTGGAACTAAACTTGGTTACAATAGTCCTTAAGGTAGTCCCCTTTCGAAAATGTGTCCGGCAAGTCGACACGCCATCCAAGATGGCCGCCAGTGGAATCTTTGTCGAAAAATTGACCCTATATTGAAAGATCTTCTCTGAAACTGCTGGATCAATTGGAACTTAGTCAAAATGGTGCTTAGGTGTCCCCTTTTAACAAAAAATATCTGGCAAGTTCACATCATATCCAAGATGGCCGCCAGCGGGGAACGCGGTTTTAACATTGGACGTTAGGTGAATTTCCTTGGCACGCCTGGTAAACCAGATGGTCTCAACAAAATGTTGAGGCGGCAAAAAGGTATCTGCAACTTCCGGTTGAGAGTGTCACGAAATGTTGACAAACGAGTGCAAGGCAAGTTCGTTTTATCGCGATCACACATATTTAAAGATATGTTTTGAAAATCAAAGAATGCTTTTCTCTTCCGATATAATCGTGTGGAAATTCCCTGCTTTCCGCTTTGCAAAAGAACTTGAAATAAAGGAGAAATCACTTTTCTCCCGTGCAGCAACAAGGTTGCTTCGTGTATGTTTTGTTATATTATCAATCATTGCATTGTGTAAAAAGTGGTTTCCATGAATATATCATGTTTGGACAATAGGATACTATTAATAGTCTCGCTACCGTTGCAGAAATGAGAGCGATACAGGCTCATAGCAAATAAATGTCCAAAACTTTGATAGGTTGAGATCTTCTGTCACATGTTAAGAACTTCTGTCGTTTGTTGAGACTGACTGTCATAAATTGTTAAAGTTGTTTACTGGCATTTTTCACATCATACATTGGAAGTGAATGAGATTATTATTATATTGCTATGTCATATCTATACTATACATAACAAATTTCTATCTACATATTATATTGTCCCATCTTTTTGAATTACGTTCGATTGCAGACAATCAGTTTGTCTGAACTGTCGTATTTTTTTTAGACAGGAAAGCAGGGCGGAGAAATATCAATGTTTAGGCATTCCATTTGTAGTTGGTCTCTAATTATGGGAAGCATTACACTGATTAGTTCTGTGGGCTGCAGTTGGAATAACCAGTGTAGAGTTTCTCATCATATGAAAAACTGAATTGTCCTGATACTTAATTTAACCAGTTTCTAATGATGCATTTGATGTAGATTGTAATTGATTTATGTTTACTTTTGAGGAATGTTTACTTGAGCTCGAAGAAGGTTTCCATAAATTATATATAACTTGTCGATGTCTACTATTTGTATATTATATTGTAATATATTTCGGAAGCATTCCTACTTATTGACGCACGCTATTAAATCAGACAATTCCTTTTAGAACTTAAACCAGACAGTGTAAATCATTGCAAATATAAGATTATCAAAAAATTAGCACAATATCTTTTTGATGCACGTTGCTTAATTAACATGGTGTTATGCATTAAAAATTACAAGGAAAAAGCCTCCTTGGCTTAGGGACCGACCATTTAACCTGAAGGGGGGTATGTTTTTTTTTCTGGACAGAAAATTTTTTTCATATGTATCAACAAAATGTTTTTTTTTTTAGAAATTAACATTATTTTTGGGGGCAGAAAGCCCCCTTCAGAAAATTTTTTTTTCAACATTTTGGCAGCCTTCAAAATAAAATTTAAATGGTCGGTCCCTCAAACCTTTCTTTTTTGAACATGTTTGAGTCTATGGTCTTCCAAATGTTTAGATTTTATCTGCACTGAAGAGACGTAAGATGTCGAAATCGCCATATGCAGAAACTAATTTTACAGTGACTTCGGTATTTTGTTATTATTTAAATTACAATGATAATAGTCTTTACATAAAATTTTACCAAATAATGTTTTGGGCATTGTTAATTTCTTATTCGTACATTACATTTGATAAATATATTCAGAATAAGGGACTTTGAACGTTATGACAGGGAAAACATATGGCACAGGATGAAGCCTCTGATTTTACTTCTGCTTAATATTATATTTTTTCCTAAATTGACATGTTTGGACTCGCTGTGTTACGCTTGACTGTTTGAAAATACATTCCAATACAAAAAGCAAGAGAGAAGTGAACCGTCAGACTAAAACGAATAATCCAAGGACAATGGAAACGTCGGGAAAAAAAAACAAAGAAACAAAGACATAATAGAATACGGCACAGATAAGAAACATGAAGACAAACAAACACATACGAAGATGAACTACACGGATCCAATAAAAAAAACAAAGAAAACAAAGACATAATAGAATACGGCACTTTGCACATTTCCAAAAACATTTCGGATGTAGGGGAAGTATCGTATTATATTATCTTACAATTCTGTCTGATTATTGTCAAACCTTATTACCACTCCAAATTAAAAGCAATACCTCAAGAAAATTTTCAAATTTTATTCTTACAGGGAAAAGCCCTGCAAACTTTCTAAAAAAGAAAGAAATACACAAGCATGAAAATTACAACGGACAAACTCTATATGCCATTTTTCTACAAATACCCCAAAAACAACACATCACTTGACAAAATAGGAGCCTACATATTCATACTAAATTACCTGAGACAGCAGGTCTCAACCATTGACAGATGGTCTCAACAGATGACAGAAGATCTCAACCTATCAAAGTTGTGGACATTAATTTGTGATGTGCCCGTATCGCTCCTATTCTTGCAGTGGTAGCGAGTCTATCAACAGTATCCTATTGCCCAAACATGTTATTTTCATGGAAACCTCTTTTTACTCAATGCAATGATTGAAATTATAACAATACATACACGAAGTGACCTAGTTGCTGCACGGGAGAACAGTGATTTCTCCTTTATTTCAAGCTCTTTAGCAAAGCGGAAAGCAGGAAATTTCCTCACGATTTTATCGGAAGAGAAAAGCATTCTTTGATTTTCAAAACATGTCTTAAAATATGTGTGATCGCGAGAAAACTTGGCTTGCACTCGTTCGTCAACATTTCGTGACAGATACTCTCAACCGGAAGTTGCAGATACCTTTTTGCCGCCTCAACATTTTGTTGAGACCATCTGGTTTACCAGGCGTGCTTGGGTACTATCAGTCCGCCGGCAGTTGAATATCGGCACAGTGGTAAAAAGTAACTAAATACACAAATCACTGTCAATTTAGTTTCTGCATGTCTATATTTTGTCACTCTTTTATTTTGTCTATTCATTTATTTTCCTATAATATCTATTCATCTGAAGTTAACGTATTTCACTCAAGTAGTTAATGTAACTTCCGTAATTTTGATTTACTGTTGCTTAGTTCTAATGTTTTTTAGCCTTTTCTATTGTGTGTTTTTCCTATAATCTGTTTTTTATACCCCGCCACACGAAGTGGGGAGGTATTATGCGATACCCTCAGTCGTGTGTCAGTCCGTCCGTCCCCCGGAGGTTTCCGACTGATTAACTTGTGAACAAAGTAACAACAGGTCTTCAAGCTTGGTATGTGACTTGTTTACTACAAAACTCAGGCCAAGTTCGATTTGGGGTTCAGAGGTCCAATGGGTTCTGGAGTTATGCCCCTTTAAACTTTGAAATTTTGCAAATTTAGGGGTTTCCCACTGATAACCTGCGAATGAAATAATATATTGTCTTCAAAATTGGTATGTTACTTGTTAATAACAAAACACAGGCCAAGTTCGAATTTGGGTTCAGAGGTCCAAGGGGTTCTGGAGTTATGCCTCTTGAAACTTTAAATTTTGCGAATTTGTGGGTTTCCGACTCATAACTTGTGAATGAAATAATATATTGCCTTCAAACTTGGTATGTTACTAGTGTACCAAAAATATCAGACCAAGTTAGATTTTTGGTTCAGAGGTACAAGGGGTTCTGGAGTTATGACCCTTGAAACTTTGAAATTTTACAAATTATTGGGTTTCCGACTGATAACTTGTGAATGAAATGACATACTGTATTCTAATTTTGGTATGTAAGTTGTTTGCCATAAAACACAGGCCAAGTATAATTTTGGGTTCAGAAGTACACAGGGATCTGAAGTTACTTTGAAATTTTGTGAAACGTGGCGGGGTATCATGTAATGCACCATTACTGTTTTATTTACTTTTAGTTCTCAGCCTTGTATACAACAGTGCCACCAGAGAAGCCTTACAAAGCGTCAAGGTCTAACAATTTTTTCATGATTGTACTGTTGATAACTTTCTTTCTGTCCTGTTTTCCTGTTGGATATTCAATGGTGAGGTGAGTATTTGTAAAAAGACCAACTTCACATGCCTTTATAAATCCAAAATGGTAAACCATGTGGCAATAAAATTGTGATTAAATGTTTTATAATCGGTATGTAACTTCAACTTGAATATAATGTATCGATATATTCTGCTGAAGTGAAATATCCAGGTAAATCTTGCAATTTGATTAGCTACCTTGACAGCGGATATGAGACCGTATCCTCGTGGTAACAAAATCACTATTTTTAAACGCCTTTAATGGAAAAATTATAGCAGTTCTAGCAGAATATAACAGTTATTCGGGCTTCACAGGGATATAAAACACAGACAGGGAATATGAACCCATATCCCCTGTGAAGATTCCCGAATAACATATAATATTGAATTAAACAGAGTAAGGTTTTATAACCAATACACAACGACATGGCTTATCTTTCACCATCACTTTAGTAAACCCCTAAAACAATCAGGCAGAAAATGTCAGGTTAAAGCTAGATAATTCCATCAATACAGAAACTAAATGTAAAAAGATAAATTAAGTGTATTAAGGTATTCTTCCTTTTCTTTCTTTTTGCCATGTCTTTGGATTTCGATTTTTGTGATCTTCGCTTCCCTTGTTCCTTCGGTATTCTACTGCCTTTGTTTACTTAATTTTATTAGCAACAATATACATACCTCCCCAGCGTATGGGGGTATATTTCACTGTTGAATCGTAAATGTAGAGCTTGTAGTTTATACAGTGACTTTGTCACAAGAGCAAAAGCGCTTTAACAGAAACTGCTAAGTCAGGCATATGTTCAGCATTTGTTACTTTCATCCCTTCAGGAATTCTATGGCCGTCACCACGACATCATAGATAGATATGAAATGTCGGTTTTGCAAATGAGAACAGACATTTTTAGCTAGATTCACGTCTTCCTGGATTTTACATTACCGATTTTGACTTTACCCTTGACTGACAGAATAACAGTGTGATGGGTGCTGTTTACAGAGCAGGACAAGCTTATCCTTCCGGAACACCGATTTTCGCTCTGCTTTATTTAAGAGTTCACACTGTTAATGCTTTAATTTTAAGCGCACTGTTAGTGCTTTAATTTTAAGCGTTGTATTTGTAGTGTTAGTGCGTTATGTAGGTGCGTTGTGTCTTTAAGTCTTCTGTTTACTGGTGTTCTCGTTTTTGCCTCGTCTCTGAACTTTGATTTATGTAATCCTGTACCTTGTTCCTTCGTTATTGTACTGCCGTTGTTTAATTATTAATTGATCTCAATTCTTTTTGTACAGAATGATGCCATCGAGAGGATGTGGACCGTTCCGGATTTACAACGACATGAGTATTATTGTGAATGTTACAATTGACAATTTTCCTACCTGGTTACAAAGCACCATAGAAATATTTACATCAGCATCATTTATAATATTATTACTAAATGTACTTTGGTATGTCACTTAACATTTGCATGCATATTGGTATATAATGAATCGGGGTTTCTGTCGAAACTTCTATGACAAAAAAAACTAAAGTTAATATTTTTCTGCAGATGAGCATTACGTCCAGTCTGTAATTTCATGACCAAAAATTTAAACAAATAAAACACCGGACAGAGCACAAATAACAAAGTGCGTCTCTTTGAAAAAATAAAATCAGTTAAGGACAGAGCGTTTCTCGATGAAGTTGCATATTATTATAATGAAAAATGCCAAAAGAAAAAAGTAACTTTCAAAATTATCTTTTCATATGGCCTGTAAAGGGTTCAAAAAAGTTATCCCCTGTAAAGACAGGAATGTGAATCTGTACTCGAAAACAATGTTTTCGAATTTAACGGCAAATTATTCTACAGAAGAAAAGGTGCAGCAATGAGAGCAATACCTAGCCCTGAATGTTGCGATATTTTGATATTTCAAATCATGAAGGATATATTTTCAAAATTTGAAAAATATCAGAAATATTAAGTTCTACAAAAGATATCGAGAAGATGGTATTCTCATATATCATAGGAATGAACAAGATATAAAGGCTATTTTGTGAACCCAGATCGAGGAATGGGGGCATAATGTTTTTGTCTGTGTGTCTGTGCATCCGAAACTTTTACCTTGGCTTTAACTTTTGAGCTATGTAAGATAGACTTTTCATACTTAGCAAGTTTATAGGTCTAGTCTACAGGAACATAAATGTGAAAAAATAGGTCAGGTCACAGGTCGAGGTTAAAAAGGGGTTAAAATGGCTGCTTTTCCATATTTGACTGAACAATTCTTATCATTTGTCCTATTTCGACGGGGTTTTGCTTTATTTTATTGCTAATAAAATTGCGCAACTGAAGTATGTCGACGGATTGGAGGTAGCATTTATCCTTTTTGAAAAAATATGTGGGCATGTGTGGGCATATGTAGTGTTTCACAAACACATCTTGTTGATATAGCCAATGCCAACCACCCTCTTCTTGAATTTTTACATACGAATGCGCACAAACGTCAATGAATTTTCATCACGTTAATGTTTATAAGGGAACATGAATTGGACAGAACATCTGTTCTTGACCTACCTCCAGCGAACAAACTCATTTATTTATCTCCATCGACATAGCTGTCAAGATCCACATGTTTTAACTTGATTCATCAGGGGCGAGACGATTAGGCATATTCGCAACACCAACGACAAAATTTAGTGAGAAAAAAACCTATCAGACTTCAAATTGAACTTAACAAAAAGAGGCTTTGCTGAACTTGAAATTGATGACAATATAAAACAGGCTTTGATTAAAAAAAAGAGCGGATTTTTTAAATCAGAGAAGAAACAAATACAAGAAGGATATTCCTCTGTTGTTTTCAACAAAACATAATCCATGCGCTAGAAAAAATAAGGCTATCTCTAATTGAACATTGGCATAATGATTTTTGCAAAAATATTTTAAAACATATTTACATATTAACCTCTTCGAAAATAACTGAATTTTAATTAATAAACCTTAAAACACAGATCCTGAGGATAACCAGCTTAATAAAACGCCGACACACTAGGTTATAGTAGGATCGAGTTTAACAATTGAGGTATGAACAAATAAAGGGATATGGAGTAAACGTAAGGCATATACATATTAAATAGTCAAAATGTTTTTACTATATTATCGTAAAAACAACTTGAGACGATCCATCATATATGAGGCCTGATGAAGCAGCAACATGAGAGTCTCTTCTCTAATATATTTATACTTACATAAAAAGAGTTCAGCATTCGACAATAATTTTATTTCAGTCTTTTCCATTTTTGCAACCAGAGAGATAGCAAGTAAAAAACTTACAAAAATAACGCAAATACTGCTTTTCAAGAGGAGAAACACCAATTCCTTAATAAACAAATTAAAGGATATGGAGTAAATGTACATGGGACAGAATTCCTATATATAGGTGGCAAGATCGAGCAAATGGAACAACGCTTTCATTGTTGCTCTTCATCTTGAAGTCACCATGAGGCCTTCAACAAAGAGCAAATACATTTACCTCATAGTAAATTTAAGACGGCCCCTTGCACCGGTTTGAGGTTTATTCACTTGCTAAATGTTGGACAACGCTACAGTTATGTATCCCTTTTGTCATGGATGCGGGGTCGTCAACAAGCAGAACAAAGTACTCTTACAAACACTGTTATCCGTTGTCATAAAGTTTTTTTAATTGTGCAGTTTAGCGATTTACTACTTAAATGCTAGAGGAAGCGCATATAAAGAAAGGACCAGAATAACAACAGACCAACTTATAATGGTGAGTGTGATATATCTGAATAAGATGAAGATTAGGAAGTACTTTATGAGAATGTTGTTCCTATGATGTTAATGATTTGAAATCGGTGACTGTATATCGTATAGCTATTCGACATTAATCCAAAAGAGAGAGAAAAATATTGGGACCACGAAACGATGAAGCAACTGTAAAAGCTGTACAGCAAAATAGATTCGTGTGACGAAATGCTGGGTAGCTCGACTAGGTAACAACATTATCAGTTGTGAATAATGTGGAATGAAGCAGTTTTTGGTATAGAATTAATGAAGGTTAGATAACCTCACTTAAAACTCTTCAAAACCGATATTTAGTTATATAGTTATATTAAGTTCTATAATATTTGGCAAATAATATTTACATCAAAATATCACAAGTTAAAATAAATGGACTTTCTGACAACATATATAAAAAAAATTAGACTTTACTACTCTTGATGCGGTCGACAATTTCACCTGCCTCGTCTTTTTGCCTCTTGGACTTTGGTTCTTAACAATTCTGTTCGGTAATTTTGTTATTACCCCCATTTAAAACATCATTCAGCATGTAGAAACAAAATATAGACATATATAGCTAGCTGACATGCCAAAACTACTCCGGAAGGAGGTCTTCCATTGGTTATGAAAATATGTGATGATTAACCGCTCTCTGCACATAAAGTCCCATGCAACAAGTTTTCCACGGTCACAAGGCTTGTCTAAATTTCAATGTTGAAGTACTCAGAAATGTGTTTCTGTGCCGAATATAGCCAATGATTATGTTGCCTTTAAATGGTGGGAATGGTAATGAATGGATTATTAGAAAGAGCAATTTTATTTTAAGGGAGTACAAGGGTCAGCAATTTTGTAATTAGAATTAGAATTCTGACCGTTTGTTTCGAAGAACTTTGCTAACAGAACAAAATGAGCAAAACATTTTGAAAATCCATGTGTAACTTTTGAGATCTAAAACGTCAAAATTTGGCGGGAAACAGTTCTCTCTAAACTTTTCCTTCAATTTCCATTAGCTGTTTATATACCTTAAAATATATGAAAATATAATTGGAAGTTTATAAAAAATTCTATACATCGTCTATTTTATGCATTTTAAAGTGACCTATGATGAAGAAAATATGATACATGTGCAAACAATTTAACCCTGTTTAAATGTATAAAACCCGAGGATATCACAAGTTTCTGAAATCTGACGCCCACACTCCCTTGATTGTTGCTCAACTTGTATTAATGCGACGTGTTTTGAATACGCAGTGTAATGAGATCTGAAATTTGGGTTGATAATAACAAAATAAAGATAATGCTTTCCTATTTTGAAAATATATAACATGGACGGGAAGGGTATTTTCCAAAATGCAGGTTGCGGGACGGTAAAATTTCCCGAGACTGAACACCTTATATTTTTGGTAAATATCCTTGCGTTCATGGTATATTTAATTTCACCGAATGTCTCAATCACCAAAACGCACAGATGACTCCAGAAAAAAATACCACGACAAGCGTCTCGGTGAAGGGGTATTTGCCAAAAAAAAACACCGTGGCTATTAACCAATCAGAATGCCCTGTACTTACATAAGGTGTAATAAAACTTAAAAGAGACCCTCTTTACAGTGTACATACAAATATATCTTAATATTTTACACATCATATCTGGTATCTATTACATAGGAAGGAAAAGATAAACAGTACTTGTTAGCAAAGATATACAGGCAAACTGGAGATGGAGCAAAGAGTAAAGGTACTTCAAAGACAAATCAAAAAGAAAATGACTTTTACTCTGATAGGGATGTAAGCATAAATAATTTGTTTTTTTTATCTTGCTGGTTGGGAATTGAGGTAAAAAAGCCCTAAAGTAACTTCACTTGTCACGTAAAAAAATATGAACGTAGTCCTTTCTAGAAATGTATTGGATTACGAGTGTTTTGGAAAGTTAGGGATTCTTATTTTTTAACAAAATGTTTATTCATTATGCATAGAAAAGACAGAATAAGAATATTCGTGAGGCAATACACTAAGAAATTAAACTTATTTTATTTGCTTAAATCAATAGAAAATGGAATTAAGCACACGTTTTTGAAAACATTATTTAAAGAATAAAAAGATTTAACTATTTTGTAGAATTTAAAGCATTGCAGGAAAAATAAAGACAAATGTAAACGAAAACCTGCAGAATTCAACCAAATCTATTGCTTTTTATAATATGTATAATATAAACCTGCACTGCATTGAAAATATTTTTGTTTTGGTCAACTGTAATTTTTGCATTATCATACAGAATTGTGTTTAAACCTATAATAACACCAAAATTTCAAAAAAAATCATGAATAGATTTTGCCGTATTTGAATATATGATGGACATTCCATGAAGAAGGGATAACTATTTCCTCATGGAAAGCAACATGGATATCACGGTCATTTTGAAGATTAATATATAGATCGAAATTAAGACAACTGTTGTTATGCCGAAGTTTAGTTTGAATTATATTAAGTCTTCTATCACCACGAGAATCGCATGGTTCACCATCAGCGATAATATTTTTTTTAAAGTTCGCTTAAATTCAGCGAGAGAACATTTTTTTTGCTTTCTTAATCTAAAGAATTCCAAGTTCTTAGTGTAAACGGAAAAATGCTACATTAGTTTGTGCTAATTATGGAGAAGTATAAAATTTTCACTGTTTCTAAGAGGGTAATTTGAGATATCCGACACTAAAACGTAAATTGCCCAAATTTTCGGAGTTTTCTCTTGAAACACTTGACAGATTTGGCTTATATATCCTGATCTGCTTCTCTACACAACAAGCAAATTGATAAGCCAATTAAATTAATCAAAATTGGTAAAGAGGGATACTCAATGGTTTGCCTGATTGTATTTGATCAAGAGTAGTAGGCCAGTGGATATAAATGACGTCTGTCACAGTCTCAGTCTCTTTAGTAGCTTCGTGTGTAGAGAAGCAGTCCAGGTAATATAAGCCAAATCTGTCGAGGGGTTTTGCTTGAAAGGATATATGGACCTCTGTCACTTGACTTGGGAAGATGTTAAAAGTATATCTATCCCTCTGAGACTTACTGAACCGAGGCAGTGGACATATCGATGGTCGCGATCTCCCTCGACTTGAGGGTCATTTTCTTTCTTTTATATATGTTTTAGATTTTTGGCGTATTTATTTTTGTGTTTTCGGTTTGTTTATGTGTTTATTTTGTGTTTCTTTATCTAACTTTTTTTTTACTTTTTAATGTTCAATCAAGTTAAAAGGGTACACTTAGACAAGTTTATTTTGTATTGAATAAAACATTAAAATAGCTAAATCCTTTTTTTTTATTTGCTAGGAAAGTAGGACACTGATGCATTATAAAGTCTTGAAAAATGATTTTACAAAATGTTTTCCAATACAATAGTTATATATACCTTTTGGTTGTTTAACTTCTCAAATGTATAAACTTTCTCTTTTTTGCAGTACGAACAAACCGTCGCAGCTAAGGTATGATTTGTTCAGATTTTAGTGATATAGAACGATTTGTGGTGTATATGTACGTAAATTTGCAAAAGCAAGACATCGATACCTTCACAAAGGTGATGAAACAGCCGTACAATGTTATAAGCATTACTTGGTCAGGCATTAATCAAGAGTTTGAATTGATAATTTTAACAATTTATGGAATGTGTTTTATATCAGCATCGCTGATGTATATTTGCATATACGTTCAGGAAAACAATGGAGCAATTAATAATATCGCTCTGTATTACATCTGTATTTATTATATTTGTTAAAGACAGCCTTTGAATTTGTTGTAGCCATGATGACATTATAAGATGCATTTTATCGTTAATGTTTTAGCACTACGGCAAAGTAGGATAGATATGCTACGGCATTTTCTTAATATGTGAACTTAACATAACTTTTTTGACGGATATGAGAAAGAGATTGAATTGCCATCATTCGAATATATATGGTTACCAACACGAGATTAATTTCCATCACAGGAAACAACTTGCGCCGCATTACTTGTAACATGTAGTTCAGAACGATTTGACTCGTTCTTTATCCATGAACTATTTTTGCGAGTTGAGCTCCTTATATATTTTCAGTGCAATATTGCAACTGCCCCTTAAAATTTGAAATCTTTATTCACAAAAATACGTTATGGAAAGATCCTTGGATTGGTTTTGATCTACATTAAGTCATACTTCAGACAACACAGAGAGATGCTGGGATACATCCAAAGGATACATTGCCCCAATCCATAAAAAAGGTTCTACTTATGATCCTTCAAATTACAGGGGCATTACAATAAATGATACCATTGGTAAATTGTTTAATAAAATATTAAATAATAGACTAACTACCTATTTAGAAAAAGAAGATATTATATGTAAAGAGCAAATTGGGTTTAGAAATGGTTGTCGCACTTCAGATCACTTGTTCGCACTAAACACATTAATTCAAAAGTATGTAAGAAACATGTCTAAACCTTTATATGCATGTTTTGTTGATGTTAAAAAAAGCATACGACTCTGTTTGGCACACAGGTCTGTTTTACAAATTAAAAAGAGCCGGTGTTGGTTCAAAATTTTATACCATAATAAAATCTATGTATAGAAATACTGAACTTTGTGTAAAAATTGATTCTTGCCGTACAGACTTTTTTAAATCCAACATTGGCGTCAGACAAGGAGATAATTTGAGCCCTTACCTTTTTAATTTATATATGAATGATTTGCCTACATACTTCAATTCATCATGTGATCCGGTCATACTTCACTCCAAATCATTAAACTGTCTGATGTATGCTGATGATTTAGGTATACTTTCTACCAGTGAAAAGGGGTTACAAAACTGTGTAGACAGTTTGTATAAATTTACAGAAGATTGGTGTTTAGATATCAATTGTGACAAAACAAAAGTATTAGTATTCAACAAAGCTGGAAGACTTAAGAATATAAAGATCTGTTTTAACAATATTCCTATAGAATGTGAACAGAAATATACATATCTTGGAGTCACATTTTGTGCATCAGGCACCTTTTCATACGTAAAAGGAGATCTTTATAAAAAGGGCATGAAAGCTTTATTTAAATTAATAAAATGTTTTGAAGATAAGCCTAGCATTTCTACCTTGATACATTTATATAATCATACTATAAGGCCAATTTTATTATATGGCTCAGAGATCTGGGATTATTTTTCATCCAAGAAATTTAGAAATGATGAAGAAGGTTTTCTTCTAAAAGAGATTGATAATTTAATTGTTGAAAAGGTCCATACAAAATTTTGTAAATTCGCACTTGGAGTAAAAACTAAATCTTCCAACTTAGCCTGCAGAGGAGAAGTGGGAAGTTACCCTGTTTTTATGTATATGCTCCTCAATATGGCTAAATATTGGCATTATCTAGAAAATATATCGGATACTAATAGCATCCTTTATCATGCTTTTATTGAATCCAAAACCATGGATTTAGATAATAAGGAGTCTTGGATGAATAATATTAAGGATATTCTTTCCTATTTAAAACTTGATTACTTGATGAATAAACCAAGTAAATGGTCTGTAAGTTC
>MJUU01058869.1:0-11130 GCA_002080025.1 Modiolus philippinarum | reverse complement strand
ACATTCATTTACTTTTTCGATATTCATTTACTTATTCGATTTTCATTTTCTTATTCGGAAATTTTCATTTTTACATTCATTTACTTTTTCGATATTCATTTACTTATTCGAAAAAAGTCATTTTGACATTCATTTACTTTTTCGATATTCATTAACTTATTCGATTTTCATTTACTTATTCGGAAATTTTCATTTTTACATTCATTTACTTTTTCGATATTCATTTGCTTATTCCAAAAAAGTCATTTTTACATTCATTTACTTTTTCGATATTCATTTACTTATTCGATTTTCATTTACTTATTCGGAAATTTTCATTTTTACATTCATTTACTTATTCGAAAAAAGTCATTTTGACATTCATTTACTTTTTCGATATTCATTTACTTATTCGATTTTCATTTTCTTATTCGGAAATTTTCATTTTTACATTCAACAAAGTATTTAAAGTTTTATGTATTATTTCCGTCTACAAGAGGAAGATAAACAACCGATATTCAGTTGCATAATTCGTATAAATATAGCATGTACGGCAAGCAATTAGTGACATTTAAATACATCCAGATATAATTATGGAACACATATTCCGTGTATTACATCAATTCAACTGTATTCTTCCGTGACTATACCGGTACTCGATGTTTGATATTACACAGACACACGTGATATTTGTGTTTATTTATGCAAATTATTGTGTATTTAAATATGTTGATATTCTACTCATAATTACGGTAGCCTAAGATGACTATAAATTCTCATTATTTTGGACACATAACTTATGATTGTTAATTATTGTATTTTTCAGGTTTTTACCAATTGTTCACCGGCTAATTAAAATAGTTGATCCACACTGGGTGTTTATTTTGAATTGGGCCAACGAACTAGGTTATACTCGCTGAGTCCGACTCAGTACAGTAAAAACACTTGGTTTCTTATTGTCCCCGTACAGTAAAAACACTAGAACCAGCCTGAGTTCCAGACCTCTTTTGGACTACTGGTAGCACCGTTCCTGCTGCAGGCAACACAGTTACAGGACAACGTTTCTTCCTGTTCCCGGACAGAAGACAACACCGTCACTCAACTACGGTAACACTGTTCCTGTTCCAGGCGACAAAGCTACAACTGGATTAAACAACGTTCATCATGAGTGTAAATCCCACTGATATGCCCGAGGAAGCAATTTCAGTAGTTCCGGACATCAGGGTCCGGACACTTACAGAGAAAGAGCAAGAACTATATTCACAGACATGTGACAAATATTATGAAGATGTAGAGTATTTATGGACAATACTCGACGCCCTGCTTAAAGAAGCAGACAATCCTCCCGCGAGCTTACGGGACCAGTCAAACCTAGGTGAAAAAATTGTATTAGCGAAAATCAGGTACTGGAAACAATTCAGGGCCTATAAGATCTTCCTGAAATCCAGCAGGACCGAAGAGAGCAAACATGAATTGGGAGTATGTGAAACATTGTCAAGCCTCCGGGAATCTACAGGAATCTATGAAGGCTGTGACGCCCAAGAAAACATCTAGGGCTCTGAGTAGTAGTTCATCGTCCCACAAAAGTAAACACCTTTCACAAGGTGGGACGTCTAGACATAAAGACGCTTCCAATCTGGTGAAGAGGAAAAGTGTCAAAGCGGAGGCTTTGGAAGCTAGAGTTACCTTTGCAGAACAGCAGGCTACTTTGTTAAAGAAAGAAGCAATAATTAAGGCCGACATGACAGTGTTGGAAAGCAAAAAAGAAGCCGTCATGGCAGAAACTGAAGCCAAGATCATGGATGCGGATAGTAGTCAATCAGGAGTTGATAGTGAAGACCAGCGAAGTCAGTTGCCTATAGATGAAACAAATCCGCTTCAACGGGTTCATCAGTATGTTGAACACTCCTTCGATGTTACAAATAAGGAGGTACAAAATATCCCGTCAGTAGTATATGGGGCCTCCAGACCACCGGAAGTTACGTCAACTCCAACAGTAGTATATGGAGCACAAGAGGTAACATCTACTCCAGCTTATGCTGGACCACCTCGAAGATCTCAGTCTGTTACATTTCAGCTTAACAGAGATGCGCCAGCATTTGAACCATTACGTCAGCACTTATCACGTGACACAACGATACCAAGTTCACAAGCAGTAAACCTGGAGGATGACAGAACTGTAAACCAGACTTCAGATATAACCAGATTCCTTCTCCATAAGGAAATACTGTTATCTGGTCTTACTGAATCCTACTTTGTGTGGAAAAATAGCTTCAAGTCAGTTGTTGATGAAGCCAAAGTGTCTGACTCACAACAGTTAAACCTCCTAGTAAAATGGCTCGGAGTTGAGTCTTCAAAACAGGCTGAAAGTATAAGGAGGTCATGTGAGAACCCCACTGAATGTCTCAGATTGCTGTGGGATCGTTTAGATACCAGGTATGGATCCGCTGAAATGGTGGAAGCGTCAATAATGGACAGATTTGCGAAATTCCCAAAACTGACAAACAAGGACAATGCACGTCTGTATGAGTTGTCCGATTTATTGTCGGAGATAGAACACATCAAACAGAATCCTAAATTCCAGTCACTTCTGGGATATTTTGATTCTTCATCTGGGATAAGGCCAATTGTCAGCAAGCTCCCTTATGGGCTCCAAGAAAAGTGGACAACGAGAGCCGCAAGGTATAAGTCGTCCAAGAATGTACCATTTCCACTATTCGCCGAATTCTCCAAATGCATTCGGGAAATGAGCAAAATCAAAAATGATCCCGGATTCTGTTATGAACAAGAACAGCAAACAACTCCAAAGTATCCAGGAAAGAAACCACCCGTGGCCAAAACCCGGGTAGCATCTCACAAGACTGATGTTGAGAGATATCCTAACAAGTCCAGTCAAGACATTGGGGCACCCTGCCCCAGTGTACAGAGAATGGAGCACCAGACAGGTGCGTCATACACAACACAAGACATTCATTAGACGAATGTAGAGGATTCAAGTCCAAATCAATTGAGGAGCGGAGAGAGATCCTCAAACAAAACAACCTATGTTTTAGGTGTTGCGCCTCTACAACCCACAGGAGCAGAGACTGCAAGGCGAAGATTTCCTGCAGACTGCGGAAGCAAGCAACACACCACTGCCTTACACATAGTCAGGAAGGCATCTTCAGTTGGCCCCGCTCAACATCACGGCGGGGAGACGGTACAACAGAACGGCGGGGAGGCAAGTAATGCCAACAGTACTGACAGAACAGTAAACTCATCTTGTACAGAGACCTGTGGAAATAACACATGCAAATCATGTGCAAAGATCATCCCTGTCAGAGTACATCATAGGGACAACCCAAGCATAACCATTGAAATGTATGCAGTTCTTGATGACCAAAGTAACAGGTCCCTGGCATCACCAGAGTTTTTTGAATTCTTCAACATTGAAGACCAACCAGAAAATTATACCCTGACCACTTGTTCAGGTCGTATTGCCACCAGTGGCAGGAGACCCAAAGGATTTGTAGTCCAATCTTAACATGGACATGAAGAGTTAGAACTGCCAGTTTTGGTAGAATGTGATTACATTCCAAGCAGTAGAGACGAAATCCCGTCACCAGATTCTGCCGTACACTTTCCACATATGAAAGATATAGCTGGAAGAATCCCGCAAATCAAATATAGCAGGAAGATAATGCTGCTCATAGGAAGAGACCTTCCCGAAGTCCACCATGTCCTAGATTATAGATATGGACCACCTGGATCACCTTTCGCCCAGAAATTAAAACTGGGCTGGGTAGTCATCGGAGAAATCTGTCTGGACTATTAACATGCAACTCCAGACTTATCTGTGAAGAAAACATTTGTCTTACCATCTGGTCAACCTACGACGCTAAGACCATGTGAAAGTAAAATTTGTGTACGGGAACCAGATCCCGCTTGCTTCAATACTGCAACCAAAACAGTAGACATACCAGAATATGATATCTTTGCTAAGACAAAAGATGACGACAAACCAGGAATGTCGTATGAAGATAAAACATTTATGAAACAAATGGACAACCAGTTTGTAAGGGACTCCACAGGTAGTTGGGTATCTCCGTTGCCATTTCGGACACCAAGACAACGACTTCCAAACAAGAGGCAACAAGCTGTTAAAAGAGCGGGATTCCTCGAAAACAGTCTGAGGAGGAACGCTCTCAAAAGAGAACATTTTATAGAAGTCATGTCAAAGATATTAGGCAACAACCATGCGGAAATTGCTCCGCCATTGCAAGAACAAGAAGAATGTTGGTATTTACCGTTGTTTGGAGTATACCATCCCAAATAACCTCAGCAGATCAGGGGTGTGTTCGATTCCTCCGCAAAGTTCGACGGAGTATCCCTCAACAGTGTTTTGATGTCTGGTCCAGACCTATCAAACAGCTTACTGGGAGTCCTGATACGTTTCAGGAGAGAGATGGTTGCTGTTACTGCTGACGTTCAGCACATGTTTCACTGCTTTGTAGTGAGAGAAGATCACAGAAACTACCTAAGATTCCTGTGGTATAAAGACAATGATAATGACAAAGGATTGATAGAGTACCGTATGAGAGCGCATGTCTTCGGTAACAGTCCATCCCCAGCAGTGGCAACGTTGGGCTACTTAAGACAGTACAGAGCGCAGAGCCAGAGTACGGCCAAGATGTTACAAATTTTGTGACCAAAGACTGTTATGTTGATGATGGATTAACTTCATACCCAACAGCAGAAGAAGCCATCAAAGTCGTCAAAGACACTCAAGCAGCATTGAAGAAATACGGAAATCTCCGTTTGCAAAAGTTTTCATCCAACAGTGCTGAAGTTATGTCTGCATTTCCAACGAGTGATTTAGCTACAAACTTGAAAGATTTAGATCTTGAAGCCAACAATAAACCACTCCAGCGTAGCCTTGGATTAATATGGGATGTCAACACAGACATGTTCCTATTCCAGCTATCGCTGGACATGAAACCTATAACAAGACGTGGTGTATTATCTACGATAAACAGCATTTATGATCCACTTGGATTCTTAGCCCCAGTGATTATCAAAGGGAAGCTGATTCTACGAAAGCTGACTTCGACAACAGTTGATTCGGACGAACTAGTCCCAGATGACATTGCACCAGAATGGGAACTACAAGAACTAGAAACATTACACGATGGTGAGATTCGTACTCATGTTTCTTCAGATATTTCTGTTGCTAAAACAATCGCAGCACCAGATAATCCTAACATAGGGACTGAGAGATTCCAGCACTTCTCAGACTGGAGTGCCTTTATACATGGAATTGCATTCCTGATACATTCATCCCGTCTACGTCTGAAAGGGAGTTCAAAGCTTGAACCTGACAACACTTCACTTCAAGAAACAGAAGACCTCAATATCTCATCACTACAACGTGAAGTTTATGAAGAAGAATTGGACTGTACAAGTCACAAGATACCTATTGAGAAAGCAAGTTCAACTGTCAATCTAAATCCGCTTTTGGATGAAAAAGGACAAACTTTTCCAGATACTTCTCCGGATATTCCCGTTACAAGATTATGCATAACTACAAATAATTCCTTCTAGGAAGAGGAAGATTCCAGCTCATCTCAACCTGGATATCGCTATATTCTGTTTTACCGTATTCATCGTTCATCTGTGAATTCAATATCAGTTAGAGATCACCGAGATAATTCTTCTGGTGGAAGATTGTATATAAAGTGTAAATAATTATATTCAGTGAATATTATGAATGTATGATAAATTTCTGTTGTTTATTTAAATAATAGTGATATCAAGTAGATATCAGACGGGGAGTGTATTGTCACAATTAGTGTATAGTCATGTCAAACATGGAGACATTCCGAACGCACCGTGTGTATTTCAAATAATTGCTTTCGCTTCCCTATTCCACCTTTCACTCAGAAAAATCGTAGTTAGAACGTATATGAATGTCCAGATATTGTTTGGAATTTGGACCCTAGTTCAACAACAGTGTAAGTGATATATTATATTTTCATTAAATTGGATGAAGACTGATCCATTTAACGTTACTATACAACAGTTTATTGTGAATATCAGCTCTACACGTTAATTACATAATTTGCTATAAATATCGATTTTTACGGAATGTTCATCTCACACAGAAACGTACAACTGTTGATTATAATTATATTTACAACTTTCAACAAAGTATTTAAAATTTTATGTATTATTTCCGTCTACAAGAGAAAGATAAACAACCGATATTCAGTTGCATAATTCGTATAAATATAGCATGTACGGCAAGCAATTAGTGACATTTAAATACATCGAGATATAATTATGGAACACATATTCCGTGTATTACAGCAATTCAACTGTATTCTTCCGTGACTATACCGGAACTCGATGTTTGATATTACACAGACACACGTGATATTTGTGTTTATTTATGCAAATTATTGTGTATTTAAATATGTTGATATTCTACTCATAATTACGGTAGCCTAAGATGACTATAAATTCTCATTATTTTGGACACATAACTTATGATTGTTAATTATTGTATTTTTCAGGTTTTTACCAATTGTTCACCGGCTAATTAAAATAGTTGATCCACACTGGGTTTTTATTTTGAATTGGGCCAACGAACTAGGTTATACTCGCTGAGTCCTGCTCAGTACATTCGATATTCATTTACTTATTCGATTTTCATTTATTTATTCGAAAATTTTCATTTTTACATTCATTTACTTTTTCGATATTCATTTACTTATTCGCTTTTCATTTACTTATTCGGAAATTTCATTTTCACCTTGAACTACCTCTACGCCGAACCTGGCATTAACCCAAAATCTGATCCTTAACATAGCCATATCCTTATCCCTTACCAATAACCACCGGAAAGGTTGCGTCCTTATCGCTCTAGTTCCGGACATGTCACTGTAAGGATAAATTCAAGGGCAATAACTCCGCCGCCTTTACTGGGAAAGATTTCCCCTAAGACTATCCCTAAGCCTAGTGAAACCCTTATGCCCCGAGTAGAAGTAGAAGAAACATTTTAGCTACTTTGAATATCAATTCATGTCCTTGGGACAAACTATTTTTAATTTGAAGAAATAAAATTTTGTATCAACTGAAAAGTTAAATCACCTCGAAAGATGCCTGCAATGGGATGCAAACCCATAAGTCACCCAACTGAACCTCTCCAATTATTATCCAAGCATTGTTAAGAAAACAATTTTCACCCCCTCTTTTTGGAGCATTTACAGTTAACTCATTGTGTTCTGTCTATAAGTGTTATCAGAACTTTGATTATATCAGGAATATATAGATGAGAAGAATGAAAAAATAAATATTTTTAGTAACATCCCTCATCACTAATATATTTATATAATATATATCAATACTTGTAAAAAGAAATTGAATAAAGCAACTGCAGTAGAATACCAAATGAAAAAAGGGAAGTGATGATTACAAAAATCGAAGTCCAAAGACATTGCAAAAACGGCATAAGAGAAAAACGAAGACAAGACAAGGACTTGAGACAGCCACTATGCACGAAAATGAAAAGGATGACATTAAGAAGAAAATGAAGAAAATAGGCTGAATAATTGAAAGATCTTTTTACAAAGTAAATTATATAGATACCAAGAAACATTTTATCATAAATGAGTTTAATGTTTCTACAAATAATTTGAAACAAAATATAATTTCATTGTTGGTGAAATTTTACCGGACAGTCACATGCCAAGATCAAGGTCAAGAGGTCAAATATTCAGGTACCAACCTAAAGGTCTCTCCACAAAGAATACAAAATATGCAAAATATGAAAGCCCTATCACTTACCATTCATAAGATATACCCAATGTTAAGTTATGTTAAAGAATTTTTTTTTAAAAGTCCATCACATACTAAGGTCAAGGTCACCAGGTAAAAAAATTTCGGTATCGTTTGAAAGGGCTTGCTACAAGAAATATACATGCAAATTATTAAAGCCCTATCACTTACCATTCAAAAGATATACCCAATGTTAAAGTTTTTGCAGACAAACAGACAGACAGACAGACAGACAGGCGGACAGACCAAAAACTATTGCCCCCGAATCTTCAATTCACGGGGGCATAAAAAGTAGATTTACCTCAGTTCAAAGTTTAAGGCAAACTCCGCCCAGTCAATCTTAAGTTTTATTTAAAAAAAGCCAGGTGTCTCCATCTCGCTCCATTCCGGATATGTCATTTTGAAGGGAAATTCAGATTCAAAAACGCATCCGCCTTCTCCAGGGAAGATATCCATTTTAACTACCCCTAAGCCGGAACATGGCCTTCACCCCAAGCTTTACCCTTACCCTAGCCATTACCTTAACTTTATGGCTTAGCCTTATCGTCACCTAAAACCTGGCGTCTCTATTCTGCTCCATTACAAAGATGTCATTTTAAGGGGAAAATCAAAGACAAGGCCGCGGTCGCCTTCCTCAGGGAAGATTTCCCCTTGAACTTCCCCTAAAACGGAACCTGGCATTAACCCAAACACTGTCCCTAAACCTAGCCATTTGTTCAACCCCACGCCAGAGTCTTATCATTACCCCTAGCCAGGCGTCTCTATTGCATTTCGTTTCGGAGATGTCATTTTAAGCCGATATTATAATCCAGATCCTCGGTCGGCTTTGCTGGGGAAGATCTCCCCTTTAACTACCCCTAAACCAGAACCTTTTCTGAACCAAACCCTAACCCTAACAATAACATAACCTTAATCCTTTGCCGTCCTTAAAAGTTCTTTCCTCTTTCATTACCTATAACACATAGACTAGTTTCCTGGCGAAGTGTTGTGAAATATGTCTATAACATTTCACTGCCATATAGAGCTACCAGAGCGCTTTCCTTTTCGCCGACAGTCGTAATTCTTTCACTTGTTTGTCGGATGGGCTTTTAATGTTTCGTTTCTCGCCCATGGCACTACTAAGGAGTCCCATTTTGCTCTTGTCGCATTTTGTGAAAACGCCAAATACCCGAATTCAACTAAAAAATACAAAGACAAGTTGTTGATTTCATTTTTTCTCAATTTGTTCAATTGGTGGCATCCATGCTGCCTATGATTTAGTCTCTGACGGATCCAAAATGCATTTCTACCACATGGACCAACGACTGATTATGGCAGATATGGATGTACCTATTCTCTGTCCATCCCGAATATCCATTGCAGAGACCACAACTCTAATGCAAAACAAAGCCCAGTAAAATTGCAACATATCACCTATTTCACACGATGCTAACAATAAACACCGCAAATGGTACCTATAACATTTGTTACATGAGACCTTGATGTTTTACATAGAGTTCAGAAGGTTTTATGGATTGCTGTACATGTATGCGTAATCAGGCATGACATCTAAAGTGCAACCTCTTTTGGAGGTGCCGTTATATTCTGTTAACTTTTGGCTTGAAAACATTAAAACTGGTTTTCATATCTGCAAAAAGTTACCTATAAACTGCTCCCATGTGAAATTGCTACCTTTAAAAAAATTATGACTTAGTATTATGGATCCACAGCCCTTTTTCACACGCATGGAGAGCTGCCTCTTGCAGATACGGACGTGCTTATTCAGACGAAATATCCTCTCTACATCCAGTATTCTCATTCTTAAGGCCGACACTACATCACTAAACGCATCCGAGTAAAAGTGCCATATATAATTTCGCACAATGATGTCAATTACGGACGAAAATGCTACCTAAAAGATTTGGCAGGGGTCTTATGGCTTGCTACGCACAAGTGCCTAGTCAGGCATTGGATCTAAGCTCCGAGCGTTTTTCATGGAAGATGCCATATAACTATGTAACAGAAAAAGTTAAAGTGGTTTCCATACCTGAAAATGCTACCTATAAACTTTTTAGGAGGTGGCAATGTTACCTGTAAGAAAATGCTATTTATGTGACATAGTCCAAGAATCCTATGTGAAAATGCTACCTATATGACATTGCGTTTCTTCAAGGCTAAATATCCAAGTCAACCTAAGTAATAGGGCGGTAGAACAGATAAAGATAGAATCTTGCGAATTTGTGCATTGTGAGTATTTTTCATGCACTAATACTGGCCCCTTTGTGGCTAAGTTTTAGATTGCTAAGCGATTTGAGCAAGGGATCAAGTCGCAAAGAAGACGAAAATGATTTTAGAGGATCATTTGTACTATAGGGTGATAGAATAGATAAAGATGGACTTGCGGTTTTGAGATTTACAAGGGGAAAAATAAAGGAAATGCTTGCAACGCCTTCGCCGGGGAAGATTTTCCTTAGAACTACCACGAAAATGGAACCTGGCCTTAAAGCTAACCCCAACCTAACCCTCGCCATAACCTTAACACTATACCTTAACCCAATCGTCAACCCAGTCGTCACCACAAACCTGGCGTCTCTATCCAGCTGCGCTCTGGAAGTGTCATTTTCAAGGGGAAAATCAAGAGAGGGGTGTCGCCACCTTCGCCAGGGTAGATTTCCCCTTGAACTACTCTGCAAGAACATGACCAAAACACCAACACAAACCCTAAACCTCGCCAAAACTTTAACCCCTTAGTTTAGCCCAATTGTCTCTGCAAGCCTGGCGTCTCTATCCTGCTGCGTTCCGGATCCGGAGAGGTCATTTACAGGGGAAAATTAAGGGGAGGCCGTCGTCGCTTACGCCGGGGAAGATTTCATCCCGAACTACCCTAAAGCCGGAACATGGCCTTAACCCGAACCCCTAGCCTAATCCTCGCAACATTCTGAACCCTATACATTAGCTAAATCATAACCGTTTTACTTGTCTTTATTCCGCTGCTTTCCGAAGATGTTTTTTCAGGGTGAAAAGTCAAGGAAAGGATGTCGCCGTCTTCGCCGAGGAGATTTCCCCTTGAACTACCTTTAGGCCGGAACGTGACCTTAAAGCCAAACCCTAACCCTCGCCACAACCTTAACCTCATACATTAGTCCAATCGTCACTGCCAACCTGACGTCTCAATCCTGCTTCGTTCTGGAGATGTAATTTTTAGGGGGGAAAGCAAGAGAAGGCCTCCGCGGCCTTCGCCAGGGAAAGTTAAAGGGGAAATCTTTCACGGCAAAGCTCGCCAATGATCTGCCTTTAAATTTCGGCTTTAAATGACATTTCCGGAACTGACCGGGATAGAGACATCAGGCTAGGGGT
>MJUU01058867.1:0-13103 GCA_002080025.1 Modiolus philippinarum | reverse complement strand
AAAAAAAAAAAAAAAATTCTGTTGATTTATTTACTGCCCCTACTCTAGTTGCAAACACTATGTATAGTATAAAGCTGTAAATTTCTTGCTTGTATGCGATCATAAAGCTAGAAAACAGTAATACTGCGTTTTGACGCTTTGATTTTCCTTCCATGGCGCCCCGCGGCTTATACAGAGGTGCGGCTAATGAATGACAAAAGCAAGTCACAGAGCCTGTCGTCAGACATTTTTTCTTGTTGTTGAAAGCAGTGAAAACAACCAATTGACATGTGTTTTGTTCATATTATGTGTATATTTCATCAATAAAAATGTTGTTGTGAACACTCAATAAAATGATTGGAGATCGTATTTGTTGTTTATTTATTCCCATGTCCGTTAGGCCATGTTGTTTTTTTGTTTACATGAAGATAAGCATAGAGGGACTCCAAATTAGAGATAACCGAGAATTCTTTAATGGTCAAAAATGTGTTTAAATTGGTCAAGTTCCCTTTCTTTATTGATATAAAGACATCTATGCTTTCTATCCATTGACATTGTAATTTTCTATCAACGTGCAGAACAGGTGTTTGAATCAATCCAGAGGCATTCCAAATAAATTGGCAATGGTAAAGTGTCGATCTTGCATATTCTGCTTACAGCTACAGCCAACAAGAAATCGACGTAAAATAGTCCATAAATATTTATTTAGCTTTTTGTTTACCAACAAGGAATGAAATGTACAATAAATTTACTATAAAAAATGGAATTTAATCATTTTATAATAATTTAATATGATGTAGAAATAAATTATCCCAAAATAGGCATAAAAAAAATCTTTCTAAGAGATATAATATAATCTTGACAAAGAATAGTCTTAATGTGTTTTTTTTTAATATATCCCACCGCAATCCTGCATTTTTGACAGCAATTTAGTAGCTTTGTGCCCCATTTTCAATGTTTGACAATCCCAACAACAACACACAGTACTTTCAGCACTATTATATAATTTATTATTTATCCCCCTTTGCCTTAAAATTTCATTTGGGAATTCCTTGCTTCCAAGCTTACCTGCACTATGGGCCAGATAAATTATTGCCTTTATCTTTTCTAACAATCTAAATAGATGGTTTACTCAACATTTTTTGGATAAATGTGCTGCACAGAACGTAAATCATATCATATTAAAAATGGGATTCCCCAGATCATGTCATGTGCGTGTTCATCACAAACACAACTAGATGTTGTCGGAAACGACAGCTATCCCCGCACTCCCTGTTTGACACAGAAAACAGTTGTTATACACCCTTGGCATAATTTTGTAAGCTACATATGGACCAAATATAAAGTTCCTACATCAATGGCTTCTGTATTAAAACTTGAGTTTACGCCGCTGTCGCCGTCATACTTTGCACACCTATGTCTCGCTTTCGCGACTTTCGTTGCGGGCGAGACAAAAATGGTAGGTGAAAAGACAGGTAAAAGGGAAGTTCTTTCCAAGCTTTGCTCTGCTTTTTGGTATATAAAATGGTTAAAACTGTAAAACAAGAGATCATCTGACATTTAAATACATAACAATAACTGGATAATAATAGACAAAGCATGTACTTCTCCGGATTTTTTTAACACCATAACAAATACTTTGAGTAATTGTTGTTAATTTATATTGCAAATTTACATCCCTTGTCTTGTCTGTAATTTTTTAAATACTACTGCAGTCTTTAATCAACAACTAGTCAGTCATTGCCTTAAATAGATCTTTCACAATATGATATCTAGTAACTAGGCCCTGTACTTGTTCTACTGGGTAATGAACTGTACACCAACATCTCTAATTTTCCTCTCCATAATCTCAGCTAATGACTCTGTAGAATCTGAAATTTGAGGAAACACAACTATATTTTTGTGTTGTCAAGAAGAGTAAAAGTCTATTTCATAAATGAACTGATATAACAATTGAATGTATCAGGAAAGCGAATATAAAATACAAACTCCTTCATGAAGAAAAGGTATCTTAAACAATTTTAAAATTCAAGACATAAACTGGAGGATAAAATGCCCCTGCATAGGTTTGAATTGTAGTGCGGTTTCTTCTCAATGATATCTGTGTCTACAAGACACATATGATGCCCTGGAAAATACATGTTAAAGCATACACAAAGGAATGAAACCTTAATGTTTTACATACCATCAAAGAATACAAATTCACAAAATCTTGACTTTTCTGGGACAGCCTTCTCCATTAAGCTGCTAACAATCTGATAGAATCTGTGAGCTTCTTCAGCCATAGTCTCTGACGTTACACCAGCAATGTTACATTTTCTCATCGCATTTAAACTTGAAATGGGTGCTGCATACTGTCCAATAAAGTATAAGCCCTGTAAACAAGAAAATGATTCATAAATATTTTTTGTTTTATTTTTGCAAAGCCACAGTTTTCACAATCAAATATCTATTTTGGATGACAGAAATTAACAAACAAGAGGCTCTCAAGATCCTGTATTGCTCACCTGGCTGACATAGATAAAAGGCATTTCCAATAGGGCTCAATGTTAAACTATGTACCCTGCTTGAGGCCACCTTGGAATAATTCCAATTGCTAATGCAACATGGAATTTCATTTGTCAACGTCATGAAAGAAATTATTTTCTGATAATCTTCTTTGGCCATTGACATCCTCCAAGGGTAAATAGTACAGTATATGGTGACATCAAATTCAGTGACAATATTGTTTTGAGTTCAAAGGATTTAAATTATAAGAAATAAAAGTAATTTTGGAGGAGTTTATGGATGTGTAAACGAGGCTTTTCACTCACAAACTCTACATAAAGTCCTTCAGACTTTATTTAGTTTGTGAGTGAGTCGGCCGCGTTTACACATCAATAAACTCCTCCAAAATTACTGTTATTCCTATATTGGATGAAGACATGCCAAATGGAAATTTTAAGAGGGTCACCAGAGGACTTTTGTGATCAAGTTTAGTTCTAATTGGATTAGTGCTTTCAGGGACTAAATTCTTTTAATGGAACCCAATGTAAACTATTTTAATGCTGGCAGCAATATTGGATAAGGTGTGGTCCTCCTGGATACCTTAAATGGAAGGTACCATCAACGTACCATTGTGTTCTATTTGGACAACGTTTTTCAGAAAGGATCTTTAAATGTGTTTGAATGTGTTATCCATTTCGACCCATTTCTGACCATCTTTCAAAAATATTTTGGGCAGGGGTTTCTCTTGTAATCTAAGTAATAACCAGAAGTGGGAGCAGTCACAAACGACAGCTAATCCCCTCGCCCGCTGTCAAGAAATAATAACACTAACATAATCTAAAGATGTATGAATGTCGAAGGTACATCCACTGAACAGTAAAATCATTGATGTGCAACTTGTAGTAGCTCAGATATAAACATTAATGGAAACTTTAACCAAAGTCAGTCAAGTGTAAAATGTAGGTCAAAGTGATCCAATTATCATCTGAGGCTGCAAGACTCTTGGAAGATGCATTCACTGACCACAGATGATTGATGTAACACATAAGGCATCTCATACATGAACGTTAACACAAACTTTAACCTGAGTCATTTAAGCATAAATGTAGATCAGGGTGACCCAATTATCATCTGAAGCAGCATTACTATCCAAGATGCATCCACTGACCATAGATGATTGATGTGCAACATGTAGTTTCTCAGATATGAACCTTAACACAATCTTCATCCTGAGTCTTTGAAGCATAACATGTAGGTCAGAATGACCTTTTTATCATCTGAAGCAGCATCATTCTCCAAGACGCATCCACTGACCAAAGAATTTGATTGATGTGCCACACATAGTACCTCAGATATGAACCTTAACACAAACTTTAAACTGAGTCATTGAAGTGTAAAATGCAGGTCAGAGTGACTCAATTATCATCAGAAGCAGCACCACTCTCCAAGATGCATCCCCTGACCAAAGATGATTGATGTGCCACATGTAGTTTCTCAGATATGAACCTTAACTGAAACTTAAACCTGAATCATTGAAGCGTAAAATGTAGGTCAGAGTGACCCAATTATCATCTGAAGCAGCATCACTGTCCAAGACGCATCCACTCACCAAAGATGATTAATGTGCCACATTTAGTTTCTCAGATATGAACCTTAACAAAAACTTTAACCTGAGTCATTGAAGCATGAAATGTAGGTCAGAGTGACCCAATTATCATTTGAAGCAGCATCACTCTCCAAGACGCATCCACTGACCAAAGATGATTGATGTACCACATGTAGTTTCTCAGATATGAACCTTAACGCAAACTTTAACCTGAGGTGGGACGAACGGACAGACACTCGGACAGACAGACGGGCGAGATGCTATATCCCCTCCCCAACTCCGTTGGGTGAGGGGATAACTAGAATACTGACAAAGTCATAAAACAATTTTTGGGGAAAAACATAAATAACACGATCCTGACTAATTGTAAATTTAGTTACTGTATATGGCCATTTTGACAACTTGTATGTCTCATCTGTTCAGATCAAACCAAAACATTGAAAAAAATATATGGTTATTTCAAGTTATCATACGACAGAGCTAATTCTCAAAATATGAATTTTTTCATACATAAACTAAGATTTTTTCCCATTAATGTTTTATGATTCTCCTCAAAACCATTAGGGACCTTCTGATCAAGTCCAACACTGTGCATCTAACTTATATAAATCTGTGAAAGTAATTTCAAGTTATCATACAACATAAAGCTTATTCTCAAAATACCCTGTTTTTCAATAAGTTTTCCCCAAAAAATGTTTTCCAATTTTCTTCAAAAACAAAAGTGAGCTTCCTTTGGTCAAGATCAACCTTGTGTATCAAAATCATGTAAATCCCTGAAGGCAATCTTAAGTTATCATATGACAATATAGAGCTAATTCTAAAAATATGGACCTTTTCATATAAAAACGAAGTTTTTCCAAAAAATTTTTTTTTGATTTTCCTAAAATACCAAAAGGAGCTTCCTCTGGTCAAGTTCAACCTTGCGTATCAAAATCATGTAAATCCCTGAAGGCAATCTTAAGTTATCATACGACATAGAGCTAATATTAAAAATATGCACCTTTTCATATAAAAACGAAGTTTTTCCAAAAAATTATTTTTCGATTTTCCTCAAATACCAAAAGGAGCTTCCTTTGATCAAGTTCAACCTTGAGTATCAAAATCATCAAAATCCCAGAAGGCAATCTTAAGTTATCATAAGACATAGAGCTAATTCTAAAAATAGGCACTTTTTCATAAAAAAAACAAAGTTTTTTCCCAAAAATCATTTTCTGATTTTCCTCAAAAACAAAAGGGAGCTTCCTTTGGTCAAGTTCAACCTTGAGTATCAAAATCATTAAAATCCCTAAAGGCAAACTTAAAGGGAAAGTTCACTCAAAAAATTAAATTTGATATGTTACTCAGACATAGAAAAAAGAAGGGAAACGGGGAATGTGTCAAAGAGACAACGACCCAAAGGGGAGTACATGTAATAACAACTCAAAGTCACCACAAGATCTTCAATGAAGGGTGAGAAAACCCCACACACAACGGCAGGTCGGAGTCGGCCCCTGAATAAAGAGTAATCAAGTTCAGCGAAATAAACATCATCCTAGACTCCTGTTTGCCCTAATTTCATTCGCCAGAGATATGAGTTGTTCACTCAGCTGCGGAGATATGCCAATATAATAAATGTAGATGTCTTGTTGGGGGGCTCCGAAATTCTTTCATATGATGAAAATTTGGAAATTTTTTCTGCAATTCAAAAATACATTGAAGATTCTGGGCGGTTTTAACCATTATATTATACAGATAATGTTATTTGGACAAATACCACAAACCTTAAAATAAATCTTAATATAACTTATTTATTTTCATGAACATCAATACTATTTATTAATTGATCATTATATTAATTAACTATTATGTATAGGACAAACCATAAGTAACAAAATAATAATAACATTATTACTAATATTATTTATTTTGAATTATTATTATTTATGTAAATTAATCTTCTTTTCAATATAATCGATATTTACGCAATGATGTCCTCTTGTTATATTAGGAGAGCACTTAAATAGGCCTAGCCTGATGTGCAATCCCTTTGAACCTTGTTTGTATATTTTAATATATAATTATGTTCAATAAAATATTTTTGAATTGAATTGAAAATCCTAGACTCCTATAGACATAGAGTAAACTAACTAGAAATGAAAAACAGCCAATCAAAGATTGCGATCCCCCGCTTCCCCTTTTGGACCCCCTCCCCATGTAAAAAAGACAAGTGTTTTTTAAACTAAATTTCTTTCTGTTGAAACAATCATTGTTACTGTAAAAGCCCAAAAAGATATGGTTGCTAGGTAGAATTTCAAAAAGTACAGGTTTCTGAGAATTTTAGAAAATTTACCAAAATTAGAATCAAAGATTTTTGCAACCTGACTGTTGAAAATTACCATTTTTACTGTAAGAAATTGAAAAAGATATGGTTGCCAGCTAGAACTCCAAAAAATAATGGGTCTTTGAGAGTTTCAGGAAATTTATCAAACTTAGAATCAAATTTTTGCAATCCGACTATTGAATATGATCACTGAAACTATAAGGCATCAAAAAAGATATGGTTGCTAGGTAAAATTCCAAAAAGTAATTGGTCTTTGAGAGTTTCAGAAAATTAACCAAAATTAGAATAAGTTTTTTTTGCACTCTGATTAATGAAAATGATCTTCACTACTGTAAGAAATTGAAAAAGATATGGTTGCTAGGTAGAATTCCAAAAAATAGTAGGTCTTTGAGAGTTTCGGGAAATTTACCAAAATTAGAATCAAAGATTTTTGCACTCTGACTATTGAAAATCATCACTAAAACTATAGGGCATCAAAAAGATATGGTTGCTAGGTCAATTTCCAAAAAGTAATTGGTCTTTGAGAGTTTCAGGAAATTTACCAAAATTAGAATCAAAGATTCTTGCAACCTGACAGTTAAAATTCATCATTATAACTCTAAAAACTTGAAAAAGATATGGTTGCTAGGTAGAATTCCAAAAAATAGTAGGTCTTTGAGAGTTTCAGGAAATTTACCAAAATTAGAATAAAAGATTTTTGCAATCTGACTATTGAAAATCATCACTGAAACTTTACGGCATCAAAAAAGATATGGTTGCTAGGTAAAATTCCAAAAAGTAATTGGTCTTTGAGAGTTTCAGGAAATTTACCAAAATTAGAATCAAAGATTCTTGCAACCTGACAGTTGAAATTCAACATTATAACTCTAAATAAGTTGAAATTCAACATTATAACTCTAAATAATTGAAAAAGATATGGTTGCTAGGTAGATTTCCAAAAAATAATGGGTCTTTGAGAGTTTCAGGAACTTGACCAAAATTGGAATCAAATATTTTTGCAATCTGACCATTGAAAATGATCATTAAAACTATAAGGCATTAAAAAAGATATGGTTGCTAGGTAAAATTCCAAAAAGTAATTGGCCTGTGAGAGTTTCAGGAAATTTACCAAAATTGGAATCATATTTTTGAAATCCTAGTGTTCATACTAGCTGATGACATTAAAAAGTTGCTTAATTATAAAACATCATGTTGGAATTTAAAAAATTAATAGTCTTTGACATTTTCAGGAAATTTACCAAATTTGGCACAGGGGTCTAAATTCTAAAAGCTTAGAACGGATTCAAAGAGCAATTCCAATAATTCCTCATGAAAATATAAACCACAAAATCAAAATTATACATAAAGTTCCAGTCATTCTGATGAGTACTGATTGTTTAACATTTTTTTGCACCCTTAAGGGCATGCCACCAGGGGTCATACCAAAAGTCCGCTATTATCAGTAAATGAGATGCATATAATCAAACTTGCATACAAAGTTTCAGCTTCCAAACATGAATACTTCAGAAGATTTCACTTATTACTGGATATCTCGAAATACATTTTTGCTCATTTTCCTGAGGGAAAATTTCAAAATTCCGAAACCTTCGGCACAGACAACTTTTATAGTGTTACTTATACACTTATTACAAGGTTTCTGCGATTTAAGGTGTAAGAGGAGTTCTAGCGGAATTGATTTTTTCGTTTTTTGGGCCCCCTAGAGGCCATGCCCTGAGGGGTCATACCAAAGTTCCGACACCCTCTGTGAAGTTGCTACATAATATGTGAGTCGATTCCCGAGTTTCAACTTTCTAGCCCAAATGCCCTTAGAAATTTCTTCAATTATTGGATATCTCGATAATTCGTTTTCACCCATAATTTGCCCCTAGGGCGTTTGACCTAAATTCCGAATCCACAGTGCACTACTTCTGATCATACTCTAGTATGGTGTCAAGTTTCAAATTTGTATCTCTCATAGTTTCAGAGCTATCTGGGAGCATTACAAACGCACGTACGTACATACTGCATTACATAATCCCCCCGTATTCGCGAAGCGGGGGGATAAAAAGACAAGACACACAAAGGCTTAATAAATTTCCTGACTTAGGACAGGCGCAAACCTGCTGCGGCGGGGTTAAACTAGTTTTATTGGGCCCAAACCTTCCCCTATAGCTAATGTGATAAATGTATTTCAAAACGTTGTTGCCATGACCTGTTGCCAGATCTTAAGTGGTTATTCTATAATTTGTGTTATTGTATCAAAATTCATGCAAGCAGGGGGCTGCCATATTGACTTCTTCCGGTACCTTATATAACGCTTCCGGTACCTTATATATTACAACTTGATTGGTAAATACTCTATATCCACATACCATATAGAAGAAATAAGCTACAATGCAGGCTGTCAAGTTAGATTGATCGAAATGTGAAATGAAGTTAGGAAAAAAAAAAACGATTAATTGTCCGAATTTTGAGTTTCCTTAAGTAATAAATAAAAAAAAATGTTAAAAGTAGCCTTTTTTCGTAAGAACGTAAATTTCATGCATACGTTAATTTTACTTCTTTCAAAAACGAATGTGCACACGTATGGATATTTTTCATGGTTAAGAAATTGTGCATGTACACTTCTTTGTTGACAAAACGTAATCCTCCAGAACATGTTACCTTCAAGTTGTTATTGTCCATTGTGTATGACCTTACCGGTCTACCTGTTCCTATTGTGTAACCAATTTAACAATTTGATTATTCTTTTCACATTATTTTTTTGACCAACTGGTATTGCTGGACTACAGCATATATTGGAAAAAGTTTTTGGTGGATTGCTTTTGTTAACCAATCAACACAATCAGGATCCTTTTGAATTGTCCAACAATACTATTGTATATCAATCTGTTATGGCCTGGGGAGGTTTTACCTTGATCTGTTGATGAAAATAGGGACTATAAATAGTTTACATCTAAGGAAAAAATATTGTACTTTATTAAAATTCTTAAAATTACATAATTCAAAAATAAATATTACAATATAAATAAAGGGAATTTGAATTAATAGTCATTTTTTTCTTTCATTAATTAAATAGATTTATCTTTTTATAAGGTAATACTTTATCAAGGTAAAACCTCCCCAGGCCATAACAGAATGATATTCAATAGTATTGTTGGACAATTCAAAAGGATACAAGATACAAGATGGTATTCTGCCCGAAAATGGAAGTCATCACTTCTTTATGCAAAATGAGTGCAGATATTTTTTCTACAGTTTCAATGAAAAGTTTACGACAGATGACAAGTGATGACAATAGATCACCCTGGCTATCGCCAGGTAAGCAAAAAAAAAAGAAATCAAAGTCCAAAAAACAACAAAATGCAGGCAATAACGATGTCAACAAATATACACAATGCATGAGAATCAAGATACATGCAGATGAACAACACACAGGCCGAATAACAACAGCTATGGGTGAGACTAGATACATCAAATGGTCGAGGATCTTCAGTTTCTAGTTAGACATCCACGGTATTGAACATGTCAGAATCTCTAAGTCCAAAATATGAATGAAACCAGAGACATGACATCATTTACATCAGGAGAACCGGCTACAATACACAAAAGTTTTAGAAAATGTGATAGTAGATTATTTAATTAGTTGTAGGGTCAACAGTTTACCTTGATTAATTACTGTGAATGTATTTAACACTTCAATTTCATCGTGTACATATTGTGTATTGGGTCAGTATTCCTTATAAAGAAATGAAACACTCTTTGTTCTAGGTTCGCTTATTTGTGCATCTTTAGCAGAAAAAAATATTTAGGCATTCTTGGGCTTTTCATCTGATCATCAGCAGAGTGTTGTTGTTTTCTTTTAATCTAACAAGTCAGTAATTTTATTTTTCTACAAGACATGTTTTACTCTTAGTAGGCTTCTTTACCATGTAATAATGCAGTTTTTGTAAGCTCTTTATATCAGCGTGCGTTGTACTCAACTTTGTATTATAGTGTATGCGCACTATATCACTGTAGGCGCATTTAACATCGCTGTATCATGTAACAGCTTCTCCTGCAACAATGGAAGCATCAATATATGTGTGTCCGTCATTTGACATCCAACCGTTTGGACATTTCATATCAAGGAAATCTGAACTAGGCTGGTTGAGCATTTTGGGGCTGTGTTTAATTATTTCAACAAAATAGAGTGAGCGATACCGTTTGCTCACTAAAGGTGCTGTTCTTCTGCAATAGAGCTAACAATAAATCTTGGATATGCAAGGATAAAGAGTAGATATGACAAAATAATTAGATTACTTCCTTTGTTTTTTGGATTTCTTGATGATATATACATTGATACAAGCCGGAATAGCTTGATGGTCTAACAAACATTTATGTTAAATACTGTGTTTTTTGGGGGGAAAATTCATCACCGAAAACACCAATAGCCTACCTCGGATATCTAATAATAACATCAATAAACTGTTGACACAGGATATGTCTCGCCTTTCCCATGCATCGCATGAATCTGCACATTGATCTTCAACAGCAGCCAGATACCAAATGTATAGGTGATCACAGCTGATCACAATCATGATAATGCAACAGCATACCAAATATCAATGGGCAATTAAGAGTCGCAACATCAATATCTACTTGGAAATCAAATTTCATTGAAATCTGACAATGTTGAATTTTCCCGCCTTTTTTAGCGGCCATTTTGAAAATGGCGGTCAAGGAACAATTTTCAACATAAGTTTTGAAGTCGCCACAGCATGGCAAACATTTCATAACTTTACACTTAACCTTCATCTTCTATAGTTTTGGAAATAAAAGATGAAAAATAAGGAAATTTAAAAAATTTGGTGAAAAAAGGGCAATAACTCCTACAAGGGTTTATGGATTTTCTTCAAAATTTCCGGGTGGGTAGATCTTGATATGCTGAACATTTTTGCATTTTACACTTGAACTCTATCTGTTACACTTTTTGAAATAAAAAATAAAAAATGCAAAAATTTTGAAAATTTAACAGAAAAAGGGCTATAACTTCGAGATGGGTTTTCAGATTTTCTTCAAAATTGCACAGTGGATAGATCTAATCATGCTGATCATTTTTACACCTCATCAGATTTTTAATATCTGTAACGGTTTTCGAGTTATTAGCCAAAAACTGCATTTTACCCCTATGTTCTATTTTTAGCAATGGCGGCAATATTGTTCGACAGAGGGACAAACTGAACATCAGTTTGAGAAGCCATACCCTGATGATGATTCAGGCCAAGTATGGTTACATTTGGCCAAGTGGTTTCAGAGGAGAAGATTTTTGAAATTGTTGACAGACAGACAGACGGACAGACGGATGACGGATGCATAGTGATGGCAAAAGCTCACATGGCCTTTTAGGCCAGGTGAGCTAAAAAGTGCAAAATTTCAAAGTCAGTGGAGCATAACTGCAGGGACATAGACATAAAATGCCATTGAAACTGAGCTGCAATAATGCTAATGCAACTGCATACCAAATATCAATGGGCAACTATGAGTGGTTGATGCTAAACAGACACAAGAAAAAACCTAAACATTTGAAAAAAAAAAAAAAAAAAACAATTCAAAATTTCGAAGTCAGTGGAGCATGACTGCAGGGGCATAGATATAAAACGCCACTGAAACTGAGCTGTACTGATGCTAATGTAACTGAATACAAAATATCAATGGGCAACTATGAGTGGTTGATGCTAAACAGATACAAGCAAAAACTTAACCATTTGAAAAGAAAAAATTCAAAATATCGAAGTCAGTGGAGCATGACTGCGGGGGCATCGACATAAAACGCCATTGAAACTGAGCTGTACTGATGCTAATGCAACTGCATACCAAATATCAATAGGCTAGCACAGGTGGTTAATGTTAAACAGACCGAAGAAAAAACTTCAACAATTGTGTACGCCGCCGCTGCCGCAGCCGGAATCACCATACCTATGTCTCGCTTTTTTCGACTATTGTCGACGGCTGGAAAATCAAACAATATGAGAATGGTGATCCATTCCTTTTTATGCAAGGTTTTTTTTTTTGCTCCAGTCACGTTTCCCGCTTACTACAATGATCTTAATCATCATTATTGTAATAAAAATCATAGCTACGAAATCAAAAAAAAATAAAGGGCTTCGCCGAGCGCAGCATGATACGACCGCAGCATGTCGACCATTGCAATTTTTAAAGTGAATGTGGACACAGTAAAGAGCTTGACACAATAATTAGATGGACACAGTAAAGAGCTTGACACAATAATTAGATGGACACAAAAAGAAGCTAGACACAGTTATTAACTAGAAACAAAATAGGGAAAAAATCAACCCTTTTGATTATTTACTGATAAAAAACCGTAAGAGCTATGCAGAATATGTACTATCAACTAAAACTTTACAGACATAGAAATTTAAAGAAAAAAAAACCATCGAAATCTGATGAAAAATAAAGATATGACATATTTAGAAAAATTGCAATTTTTGGCCCCTTTGACCCCTTGTAGCTTGGAAACGGTAAGACCTACACAAAATCCGTTGACATGCTGCAAAGAAAAAAATCCCATCGAAATCCGATGAAAAATAAAGATATGACATATTTAGAAAAATTGCATTTTGGCCCCTTTGACCCCTTGTAGCTCGGAAACGGTAAGACATACACAACGTCCGTTGACATACTGCTGAAAGCTTACATCAAGAGGAATCCAAAGAAAAAAATCCCATCGAA